>APFE030504353.1:488-34021 GCA_000404065.3 Pinus taeda
TAACTCTTCCTAACTCTCTGCTTCCAACATATGGTATTATGTGAAACACGATTAAGAAGTAGTTAGAAATAAGTCTAAAAAGTGCGCAAAGCAAGCTGTAATTTATTAGTATTCCGATCTCTTAAAGATAAACAGCTTATGATAAAGAGACCATCAATATGTTAGAATACAACTTGAGAAACTAAACTAGAAATCAGCTAGGAAAACAGAGTAAAGGCAGCAATTATGAATATGACAACTGAAAATACTATTAGAGATAAAGCAAATACACAAAGACACACAATCTCGGGCTAAAACCTACAGAAAACAGTCCTGATCAGTTTAAAGTAAATGCTGGAAATGAAATGACAGTGAAAGTAAATCAAATCTGTACATGTGTTAAAGAAAAGGAAAATTGCTGAATTCAAAAGAAGGAAATGGCAAGAACATAAAGATAAATTACTGTACAAAGGTTGTTATGAACGGGTGCCCTCCATCCACAAAGCCCAAAGAAAGATCAGCTACATAAAGGAGTCAAAACAGCAGTCTTCTATTAATTCATAATGCAAAAATTACAGTCAAAAAGTGTTGAAACAACAGCTTCAAGACAGAGTTTCTGTGCTCACTAAAAGCATAGAAATTACATAAACAAAACAACTAAAAACTAATCCTTAAGCGTGCGCAGACGCTGGATTTTATAAGCGTATGAACAACTGCCTACTGCGTAAAACATGAAACTGGAAATTAACTGACAACATGCTAATTAAATGGTTCAACAACACGTCAATAGGTCCGTGGGTGATCTGGAAGGTACGGTCGTCATGGATTTGAACCAAAGGTTGGATCCTGTCTCCAATGACATGCATAGAGTGGGGAGTTGCCATCTGGATGACGCTGACCTTTTCAGCTTCACGCCAGCACCGTTTGAGCTGGCCCCCTTGTGACCGAAGTATGGATCCTCGCTTGACACGGAGGTATGCGTGGCGTTGCTGACCAAACCAATAGCACAGGAACCTTCAACACCTTCATTCCCATGTGCCCATGTCATTTGTTTTTCAAAATGACGCGTGGAACATGGAGATCAATGAAAAGGCTGCAGAATTGCTGAATGGCTACGGAATTGCCAGACAGCTGCGGAAACTCTGTGCATATGTCAAAAATCTAGACAAACAGTCAAACATTTAGCAAAGTCAACCAATCATGCTTAAAGACATCAAATGTAATCATCTGGGTAAGTTTATGAGGAAAATAGGGCAAAAGAGAGGGATAAGTGAGGAAAAGCTGTAGGTAATGATGGATAATTAGGTGCAAGTTAGAGGCTCTACAGTCCTTCCATGCCTTATCAAGGTATTGATAATCACACCCTGTGGATATCTACTATCACACCCTGTGTCTATCTACTGTGTTTCTTCCCCATATTAGTTGGTCAGACGAGGACGAAACCAAAATCTTCCTTTTTTCTTAGTCCATAGCAAGAGAGTTTGCTTCAGCTTTCAAAGGGCTCTCTTCCCTGTAGCCTAGATCCTTCCAATTTCTCGACTTGCCATTGTTCCTTACCTGATCCTAGAAATCACTTACCATGCATAAATCTTTGTTGTCAGTGTCATTCTTGAGTTCGGTTAGTTCTTCTCTAAATAGGTTTGGTTCTTGCTGCCAATTATCCTCCCAGAATCTTGCCAAATTCCCATCTGGAATCTCCCAGAAGTTGTGATGTTGGACAATGCCTCTATTTTCCCAAGAAAGATTCCAAATGTGGGAGCCCTTGATAAGCCCAGACATTCCAATATGATCCATCTCCTGCCAATTTTGTGCATATTTTTGTTTCCAAATCTTTGCCCATGGGGATGTCGAATCCTTGAGCCACCTCCAACAAAGCTTTGCACCCGAAACTCTACTAAGGGTTTCGGGGTCATGAAGCCCCAAACCTCCATGGGCCTTAGGTTTGCATAGCTTATCCCAAGCTACCAAGCCCATTTCTTTTGCTCTTCCCCTTTGCCCCAAAGAAAATCTCTTTGGATGTTCTTGATCTTTTGCAAAACTTCTTTAGGAATAGGAAAAGTTGACATCATGAAAATGGGTATGGCCTGTAGGACAACTTTTGTGAGCACAAGCCACTTTGCTAAATTCAAAGATCTACAAGTCCACTTCTGGATCCTATCCTAAAGTTTGTTAATGACTGGCTCCAAAACTCCCCTACTTAGAGGTTTGTATGTAAGGGGCATTCCAAGGTACTTAGAGGGTAATTGATCCCTTTGGAACCCTAGAATTCTAGTAAGGTTTCTTTGAATAGCAATGTCAGTGTTAAAAAAGAAAACTTTTGATTTATCAAGGCTTACCTTTGTACCAGCGGCCATGGCAAAGTCATTCAAGATTTATTTAAAAGCTTTGGCTTCCTTAACCGTGGGAATGCCCTGCAGCATAGTGTCATCCACAAATTGTTCCTGAGTTGAATCCACGCCATCTATGATCAGTTTCAAACCCTGGATTCTTCCCTCAGCACTTGCCATTTTTATCGCTCTGCCTAGCCCTTCCATCATGAGCACAAAGAGGAAGGGGGATAGCAGATCTCCTTATCTTAGACCCCTAGAAGGCAGGAATGTTCTTGAGGGTGATCCATTAAGGAGGACTTAAAAACTGGCCGTGGATACAAGGGCCATGACCCATCTGATCCAATTGTGGTCAAAACCAATGCTTTTAGCATTTCTCTGATGTAAGACTAGCTTAGCTTGTTATAAGCTTTCGCTAGATCAAGTTGTATGATCATTCCAACTTGCTTGTCGTTTTTCAAAGAGTGTACCATCTCATGAGCTTGAATGATATTGTTGAGAATCTGTCTTCCTTCCACATAACCAGTTTTCTCCTCTAAGATAAAAGTTGGAAGAAGGGGCTTGACTCTGTTAGCAATCACTTTGGAAATAATTTTGTACACCACATTACACAAAGCTATGGGTCTAAATCTGTTCGGTGTGATAACTTTTTCCTGCTTCGGAATCAAAGCTATGAAAGAGGCATTAATAGACTTCAGGACCGGTCTGGATCTTCTTGAGTCTTCAATCGCATTGAGGATATCTTGTTTGATTGTTTTCTAGCATGCTTTGAAAGATTCCACATTGAAACCATCCGGGCCAAGGGATTTCCCATTTTGCATCTCGTTGATAACTTTTTTAACCTCATCTTCAAATACTGGCCTATTGAGATTATGATTGTATTCCCTTGTTACCAGCTTGGAGATGTACCTTGTGAATTTATTAATAAACTATGACCTGTCTAAGAGAGGCTCCTCTCCAATGTCAAGGCAGTGTTGAATTAGGACAGATTCCATTTCTTTGTGGGTGATGAGCTCTTTTCCTTAAGAATCTCTGAGTTTCAAAATTATGTTATGTGACTTGTGACTCAAAATTGACTTATGAAAAAACTTTGTGTTTCTTTCCCCTTCTTTAATCCATTGTACTCTCGATTTCTGTCTCTAGAAAATCTCCTCTTACCTGCACCTATCATCGCATTCCTTCTGAAGAACATCAGCGTGAGTATTCCTTTCCTCGGTAAAACCATCTGTGATCATAAGCTGATTAATCCCCTGAAGTTTTTGTTCAACTTCTTTTTTTTCTTTGAAAATGTTGCCAAATTGGTTTTTGTTCCAATCTTTGAGTCTGGCTTTGATGTGTTTAATTCTTTGTTGTAGCATGTACATTTTAGTGCCATGAAAGGGCAACTCTTCCATCCACCATTTCTCAATGTTGCTGGTGAAGTTAGGGTGAGAGAGCTAGATATTTTCAAACCTAAAAGGTCTATTCCTTAGTGTACCCATAAAAGTGGCTTCAAGATGGACAGGCCAGTGGTCTGAACCTCCAAATCGAAGGATAAGAACTGACATGTCAAGGCTCGTGAGAAATAGGTCCTCTGAGATCAAGAATCTATCTAGTTTAGAGGCAACTTGAGAAGCCCCTCCTCTCTTATTGTTCCAAGTGAAAGTTCCATTTAATGTTTCAGCATCCACTAATCTCATGTTATTTATAAAGTTCTAGAAGGTAGTGGAGTCTCTATCTAGTGTTCTGGTACCATCTTTTTTCTCTGTAAGAGATTTGATCATATTGAAATCTCCTGCTAGAATCCAGGGTATATCAGGATGTCTCTCTCTTAGCTCCACTAAGTAAGTGAGAAGCTTGAGTTTGTCTTCTAGTTTTTGAGGTCCGTAGACATTTGTAATCATGTAAATTTCCTTATCACCCATAGGTTGTATTACCAGTGAAAGATAGTTCATGGATGCTTGCGCATCCAATATTTCAAGTTTTTGGGGATCATAAAGCGTCAAAATCCCTCCTACCGAGCTATCTGCCTTAACCTCTAGATACTTATACCTGCTTAGCCATTTGATTTTATCCATTGAGCACTTTGTTTCCTGAATGAAAACCATGTTTGGTTTTTCTTCTTTTATTCTACTACTGATATTTCTTTGTTTCATTTTACTTCCTAAGACCCTAATATTCCATGTTGTAAACCTCATTAAGATAGGTTTGTAAAAGAGTAATTGGTGAGATATTTCATCTTACTTGAGTTGATCATGAGTTTTCCACATTCTGTCAGCAGTTCACACTGTCTTTTCCTTCCTCTTTTCCTACCTGAGTTCTTGGAAGAGTGCCCTTGTGTTTCCTCCATTGTCTTCATCCCTCTATTTTCCTGGATGTCATGGTTTCTTTTGACTCCAGAACTCTTCGACTATGATTTCCATAGGAAGAGTTATTGAACCCTATCAAACTCCTCTTTTGGCAGGGAGTCAATTCCTTTGGTAATACACTACTTTAGAAACTTTTCCAGATCCAAGTTTTCCTTCTCAAGAATCTCCTGTAGTTCATAATCCTCCATTCGTACCTCACTTGGGGTCATCTCATGGTCCCTGCTGAGCTCCACAATGCTTGGTAGATCATCTTGTTACTGGCTATTCTCGGGTATGTCCTCCATGCTAGTATCCCTATCTTTCTCGTTGGTTTTAGTTTCTGATTTCTAGTTTTCCCCGTTGTTTCCTATATCTTCTTCTAAGATTTTGAAACTATTGTGGCTTAATTATCCATCCTCGTTGATTTTCTTTAGGTTCTTCTTTCCTCCTTTCCCCTTACCCCCCACCTTGGTGAAACCCTCGGGATCTTTACTTGTGGTGGTTTTTTTGTTGCTTCCCAGTTTGTTGAAAGGGCAGTCTCTATAAAGGTGCTCGTGTTCATGGCACTTACGGAATCTAAATGGGACATGCAATCCATCGCTTGCACCCATTCCTCATCATAGACTTCTGAAATGATCTCGTCTGGGAGTGCCCTTGATAGGTCCATTTCCACACAGATCTGGGCGAAGGAAGTATATTTGCCTCTTAATGTCACATCTGATATCTTTATAAAATGCCCTAGTTTATTGTTGATAGCCTTTAAAGACTCCAACAACTAATAATCTAAAGGAAGGGAGTAAAGTCATATCCATACTGGTACTAAGGTGAACGTTTCTCGTTCTGGGACAAAGTTCATCACCCATGGTCGCATGTAAAGGCCTGCAGCAGCATAGAAATAGGGTCCTCCCTCAAACACTCTGTCTTTATCTTCTAAGCTCGTGAACACCATCGTAAAGAAACCCTTGGATCTGAGGTGAAGGTTTATTTCCCCCTTAGGTTTCTAGTGGTTCTTTATCCATGCATGTAAGACCTTCTTCATCGGCCAAATCACCATAAATTTGCATATGATCGCATGTTTCATCATGTGATCTTTGTGCATCTATAGTGCTAGGTCACTTAAAACAACCCGAGTGATGGTCAACTTGGGTTTACAGAAGCTTGTTGCCCTCAAAGATGCAACTTTTTGACTGCTGCCCTCTTTTATCTTCTCCCCGATATCTTCCTCGTGATTCGCTCTCTGTTTGTGAGGTTCGGTATTTCCTATGTTAGTATCCTCAGTTATCACCTTTGTTGGTTTCTTGAAGCGATGCAGATCAGTTTCCTTGTTTCTGTTTGCGGTAATTTTACTAAAGGAGGGAGCAAAACTCCCTCCTCCACGACCCACCATGGTTACCGACACCAAGCTCTAACTCAAACCCTAGCACAGATTGCAAACTTTTGTTGTTTTTATTGAAATAAAATTACTATATCAATATACTAAAGTTTATAGTATAAAAATGAAACCTAAGATAAATATTTGTTATCATTGAATCTAAATGATTTTTATTTAGCTATAGTTTTATTTGGAATTTTGTTAAACATATTTATGAAAATATGGTATTGTGTTAAGAGTAGCACGGTTAATTTATTGTTATAAATATTTGGTTAGTACATCATACTATTAACCTATATTAATGTATATATGGATTATTGTTAGTAAATCAAAGTAGAGAATAGGTTGTGTGAATTAGAGAAGTAAGATTTGGCTCTTCCTTTGTAGGAGACACAACATTATATATGTAATGATTTGTTATTTAATACATTGAATCTATTGAGTAAATTCATTGCTATCATAACATTTTTATTTCTTGTGCATAATAAAAGGGAAGACTCAATCATGGTGAGACTCTACCATCATTGTGTTGATCCGATAAATGAAACAAAAATCTATATGTCTTAGATAAGTATTTATATTTAGTAGATTGGTTATGTTGGTGTGTAGAAATAGGAGGATATTATCAAATGAAACAATTGTCGTAATTAAATTCAAGCTATGACTAGTTGTTTCTATTTAGAGATTCAAGTAGTTAGAGTTGAACATGTGGTCTTTATGGAATTGAAATTGCTAATAATACATGTTAATTCGGCTGTAATAAGTGAATTGATCTATTAATTGCCTCATTTGCATGATAGTGCTTTAATTGTAGAGAAAAATCATGAGAATATGTGCTATATAAAGAAAAACTGCAAAAACAACATGTGCAACAAGATAATGCCATGCCTCCACTAGGTGATATTGTTTTTTCCTAGAAAAATACAACCACTAGGTCATATAGTTGCTTGAAGTTTGTATGGTTAATTGTTGTAATCCTTTTAAACTTATATTTACATGTGTAATATCAAGAATTGAAGGGAAAATAGGTGTAGTAATGCTTAACTTTTTATTACTAAGTTTGTAATGTTTAGTTTTTTGAGTTTTGTATATATAGTTTAGATAAAGTATATGTCATTCCTAAAAGAAAAATATTTGTTTTTTATATAGATGTATGTATTTTAAATCGAAGGTAACATCCATATAAATTTGGTTGTGTTATTAGGGAAGAGTATTAAACAAATGGCCTTCAATATCCATGTGAGTAATAAATCCAAATTAAGAGGAGGTTGTAGGAAATGAAGGAAGAAGACCAATATTATGTAGAGTTTGTTGGAAACTCAATTAAATGGAGGGGGTTGAATCAATTTAGTACATTCATGAACATAATTTATTTTCTTTTCGATGGTTAACTAAACTATTCAATGAGAAACATAACACCTTATGAACAACATATTTAATATGTGAACAACATGTAACATGTAAACGATAGCATCAAATCAACACATAAAAATAATTCATATGGACACCAGATATAAGTGGAAACCCATAAAGGGAGAAAACCATGAATTTGTTATTGTTGTGATGCAAAGGAAATTTCGTACTTCCCTTATTACATCAACTCTTAGAGGCTCCAACATCTCTGCTATTCTACAAGCTGTTAGGAAATAGTTAAGTATAACTTGGTCTAGTGTAGAGTTATGTAAAGTATGTTTCTTCACTATGTAATTTTGTAACTTACAGTCTGACAGTCACAATATGTAGTGATCTGACGGTTCATTCTCTCCTCGATATTTGCCTTATCATTTTGTTGAAGTGATTTTTCATTTTGAGACTGAAATTGCTTAGGACCCTTGTTTGGTTTAGGACCATTTTTTTTAGGATACTGCTTCTTAGGATTCTTTGAATTTGGTTGTTGTTGGGCGACTAAGGATTTCTTAGAAGAGTTTCCAAGATTAAGAAGACCAATATATAAGAGATTTTCTTGTTCTCTTATTAAAGAATCACAAAAGGGATAAAAAGAGGGGGACTTGTAGTCTTGTCCTCGAGAAATAAAGGCTTCTCTAGTAGAATGGAAGGTGGAAACAAACATAGAGTAGGCTGGTCCCAACTTATTAAGAATGGAATTCAAATGCAACATACTGTTCCATATACTCCACAACAAAATGGTGTAGCTGAAAGGAAGAATCGCACCTTAAAGGAAATGGCTAATTGTATGCCTCAATCTAAAGGACTTAGTCTTAATTTTTGGGCAAAAGAAATTAATTGTGCAAATTACATAGTAAATCACACTCCTACTAAAGTTTTAAAGACTATCACTCTAGAAAATTCATGGAGCTCAATTACACCAGATGTAAGTCACTTTCATGTTTTTGGAAGTGAAGCATGGGCCCATATTCTAGATGAGAAACATAAAGCTTTAGAACCTAAGAGTGAAAAAAGTATTTTTGTTGGATATTTTGAAGATGTCAAAGGATATAGACTTATTCCACTTAAGTCCAAAAACGTTATCATTAGAAGAGATGTAAAGTTTGCTGAAAATATATCGGCCTACGAGCCTAGTTCGACGAATGTGCCAACTCTCTCTATCCCTTCTACTTATGAAAATATTTCTTCTTCAGATGATGATAGCAAGGATGACAATCCTCCCCCACCTTCTCAGGATCCTCCTTCAGCTCCTCAGCTTCAAAAATGGGTTCGTGTTACTCAGGATGCAATAGGTGCTCTTGTCGGTGATCCTATAGATTAGCGACATACACGTTCTCAGTTTGATAGAGCCTCTTCTTTACTGGCTCACGCTTCAATGAATTATGATCCTGACACCTTTGCAGAAGCTTCAGGCCATCCATATTGGGACATGACTATGAATGAAGAATATCTTTCATTATTGGAAAATTATACATGGGATATTGTTCCTCTTCCAAAGGGATGAAAACTTGCTATATGCAAATGGGTTTACAGAACCAAGTATGGACCAGATGGAAAAGTTGATAAACATAAAGATTTTCTTGTTGCTAATGTTTTTTCACAAGTTGAAGGCATTGACTATATTGAAACCTTCTCCTCGATTGCCAAAATGAACTCTATCCGCCTTGTTCTTTCCCTTGCTGCCTCTTTCAAATGTGAAGTCCATCAAATGGATGTTAAATATACCTTCTTGCATGGGGACTTGCATGAAGAAATATATATGGAACAACCAAATGGCTTTATACAAAAAAAATCCAGCCTTGTATGTAGGCTTAAGAAGTCCCTTTATGGTCTCAAGCAAGCCCCTCAGGCTTGGTATGCCAAAATGGATAACTTTCTTTAGAAATTAGCTTTTCTAGGTGTCATTCTGACAATATTGTCTACACCAAGAAAGTGGGAAAGTCTCTTATCATTCTTGTTCTTTATTTTGATGATCTTATCCTTACTGGTAGTGATTCCAACCTTATAAACCATGTGAAGCCCAGCCTTAAAAATAAGTTTGAAATGACAGGCTTGGGACACTTGCATTATTTTCTTGGTCTTCAAGTCTTGCAATCCAAGGAAGGTATTTCCCTTTCCCATTCCAAGTATGCCTGTGATCTTCTATGCCATTTTCACATGGAAGACTGTAAGCCAGTACCTTCTCCCTTTCAGTCTGGAGCCACACTTTCAGTTACTTGTACTTCCCCTGAAGTTGATGCTACCTTATACTGTCAACTTGTAGGAAAAATTTTGTATCTGGCCCATACTCGTCCTGAGCTTTCCTTTGTTGTTGGCCTTATTACTCGGTTATGCAAAACCCACATGAAAGTCATTGGAAAGTAGCTAAAAGAATACTTCGTTATGTTTGAGGTACAGTTCAGTTTGGGATTCATTACAGTGCAAAAGCATCTCCTCTATTGGTTGGTTTCACTAATTCCGATTAGGTTGGTGACCCTGATGATCAGAATTCTACTACAGGTTATGTGTTCACTCTTGGTTCAGGACCTATTACATGGGCTTGCAAGAAAAAAAGTTCCATTTCTCTTTCTTCAGCAGAAACAAAGTATCGTGGTGCCATAGAAGCTAGTAAGGAAGCCTTGTGGCTTTGTCAGATCCTGTCAGAGTTTGGCTTTCAGCAACAGCATCCAAATACACATTGGTGTGATAATCAAAGTGCCATTCAACTATGCAAAGATCTAGTCAAACATCAGCGCATAAAACACATTGAAATGCACATGCACTTCATCAAAAAGCTTGTTCATGACCATGTTCTTGAAGTGCAATATTGTTCAACAGATGATCAAGTTGCAGATATCTTTACGAAGGCTCTCACAGAGGCGAAGTTTACTAAACTTTGACTTATGGTTGGAGTTTAGGAAGTTGTCACTAAGGGGGGATAGGCTCTAATGCCTCCTTCCTTCTACTATTGTTTCATATTTGTACATCCTTCAATCCTATCCCAAGTTGTTCTTAAGGGGGGATGTTAGGAAATAGTTAAGTATAAATTGGTCTAGTGTAGAGTTAGGTAAAGTGTGTTTCTTTACTATGTACTTTTGTAACTTACAATCCGACGATCACAATATGTAGTGGTCTGACAGTTCATTCTCTCCTCGATATTACTGACACTTTATCCATGGATTAACACCCGATTGGTCCATGATCTCTATTTAAAGAGAATGGAGGGTGATTTGTAGGGGAACCATTCATGAGAGAATCTTATGTAAATTTTCATTCTCTTATTAATAAATTGCCTGAAGTGGCCGTGTTGTCTTAGCCCATGGACTATTTCCCTCTTTGAGGGTTTTAACCACGTCAATAATACTGGTGTATTGATCTGTGATATGTTTGTGAGCAGTGTCCTTGGGTGTTCTATCCGAGGAACTTACCCTGTAAACTCCTACATAAGCTACAACTTGTTGCAAAGCTTCTACTCCCAGATAAATTTTCCACTGACTACAACATAGGAGGCTCCTAACTCAACAAGTTCCAACCTATTTTTTTTCAGTCCCCTGATACAAATTAAAAAACAATTTACTAGTATACCTGGTCTTAAGTTCAACATTCCTCCATCTCTGTCTCTACCTCTTCTCCTCTTCATATGTGTTAGGGAACTCATGAACAAAAATACAATCAACTCTCACACCATCTTAACTCTCTAACATTACAACCTTCCAACCTCACACATTTCTATAAATGAAATTCGATGGCTATTAGTATTCCATACATGAATATAAAATGGAAAGTCTTGTATCTTTGCATTCCAAGGATGTCTCTTCATTTCCAAACTATTTCAACTCATGAATATTAAACCACATAAGATAAATTTCAAAATTTTCAAATAGAATGAATCAACATAAAAAAACTTTAATGATTACACCAACAAACTTTCATTCAACACTGTAACACATCCTTGGTTCCAAAAATTTGTGTTATAATGTCAGTTCTCAATTATGCTGACTGTGTTACTATGGATTATAACATAGATCCTCATTTGACTTTGTCATTTTAATATTTCCTTCACTTTTTAACTCCTTTCTTTCATCAAAGTCTTGCCTTTGTCATCTACCTCAAGTCTTATACATGCCAACATTTCCTTGCATCACAACTTTGTCTTGCATTCTCATTGCCTTGCCTTGTATGTCTACAACACCCCTTAAACAATGATCTCTGAAACATTTATCATAGAACTATTCAACAAGTACAATTCATCAAGCCATAACAAGCATAAACATCATCATAATAGTGACCAACAATACATCAACATCACAATATATGTATATGCAAACTGTTATGAAACCAGCTCAAGAAAAGATAGAAAAGATAGATCAATGCCTTAGAATTCAGCCTCTTCGAGGGGGCAACCTCCTTTACATTACATAAATGAACAATTCTTGGATGATTCAAGTGAAAATACCTCCTTTCTATATATAGGAGTCTAAGGGGTCATAACATAATCAGAGCCGACATAACAATAATAATGTAAAAGCACAATAATAACAATAGTGGGCTTCTATGGGGCACAATAGTAACAATATGGGCACTACATGGGTACATCAATATAATAAGTGGGTTGTACTAATAACAATAAGGGGTTGCACTAGTAGTATAGGGGCCTAACATGCCCCTCTCCTTCAAAAAGTGTTGTTCTCAACACTTGAGTAGTCCTTGATGCTTCTATATAAAATTATTGTCCTCCCATGTGGAATCTTCAGCAGGTAAGTTCTTCCACTTGATGAGATACTCTGAAATTGATCAATTTCATAGTTGTCGGGTTCTTGTTTCTGTGATTGCTCTAGGTTCCAATATGATTTTTCCTTCCTCTTCAATTTCTGGAAATATTGTTTGAATTGGGATCTTTTTCAACTTTTGAATAAGTGGCCATATTTCTTTGTCCTTCTTCCATTCATCCCTTGCTTCGTTTATCCAATCTAGTTGGATAATAGAAATAGCACAAAACAATGCTTCCACATCCTCATGATTTATTGAGAGTGCATCTGCAACAAAATTTTGCTTCCATTTTCTATAGATGATGTCAAAGTCATAACCCAACATATTTGTGACACATTTTTTTTGTTCTTCTAAAGATAATAGTTGTTCTAAAAAGTATTTAAGACTATCATAATCCATTTTTACGTTGAAGAGTCTTCCCATTTGGTAAGGTCGCCAATTTTTAAGTGCATGTAGTATTGCCAACATTTCCTTCTCATAAATAGCTTGCTTGAGCTGTAGCAGTAAAAATACCCAATCACCTACATCAAAACATTTTTCACTACAATTTTGATCTACCTGTTGTTTGATTCGATTTTGCACCAAATTGGCATTATCTTTAAAAGTTGGAGAACTTGTTGTTGATGCTCGATGTGATCTTTCACTGCTTGAACCTTTTTCTTCTTGATATGTCCTTCTATCTCTAGAGTTCGAGGAGTGGTAATTTCTTCCAATCCTTTACAAGATATGGTCGGATTCATTTCTTGATGCTCGATGTGATCTTTCACTTCTTGAACATTTTTCTTCTTGATATGTCCTTCTATCTTGATAGTTTGAGGAGTGGTAATTTCGACCAATGAATTACAAGATAGGGTTGGATTCATTTCTTCTTTCTTGATGTGATCTTTCACTTCTTGCACCTTTTTCTTCTTGATATGTCCTTCTATCTTAAGAGTTTGAGGAGTGGTAATTCTTGCCAATGCTTTACAAGATATGGTCTGATTCATTTCTTCTTTCTCTAGGGTGTGGTCTTGGCGTATATCCTCTTCTTTTGATGTTTCTTGATCCTTTTCTTCCTCCTCTTCATATTCTATGTAAAATAATTTCTTCTCAGCACACTTATGACCTTTACTGCATTTGCTATCACAATTGTAACAAAGCCCTTTTTCTCTTTTTTCTTCCAATTGTTGTGGTGTAACCCTTCTAGGTTGTGGAAGGCTATGAGAAATAAGATTTCCATCTTTATAGTTGTGAGGGGTATGCTTCCTAGTTTCCATAATTTTGCTTTCCACTATGTCACAAAACCCTTTTACTCTTTCCAATTGTTGTCGTGTTGCTCTAAAGAAGGTGTTGCTCTTTGTATCCTCATAATGTGCTATCATTTCGTCCATGAAAATTGACCACGTAACAAGTTGTTTACAAGAACATAGCCCTTCATACCATAAAAATTGATCCGGTTCTAAATATGAAGATGCAATACATACCTTTTGTAACAGTGGTACACCATGTAGATCAAAATATTGCTCCATATGAAGTATCCAATTTACCAAATCCTTGCCATCAAACTTCCTCATCTTGCTTTTTCTTGATTTTAGGAGCTTGATATTGAAACGACTATAACTCTGTACTTTCGGATCTTTCAGTTCTGAAATTGCGACTTGCAGTAGCCCTCTGTGTCTTCTTTCCAATGCCACTAGTCTGATCTAAATTGGATTCTCCAAGGAAGAGTTATCAAAATCTCCCATAGTGACCTGATTATAGACTAGTTCATTACAGAAAAATTGTACGACGTGCCACAAATCATTGTTTCAACATTTGGGTCTAAAAAATATATAGAAGAAACTACAGTCTGTCCTCTTTCTGTAGTTTCTTACGAAATTTCAATCTGATGCTCTGAGAGAAAGTTATGACGATTTTCCCCATGTCACCTATTTGGAATGTAATTCAGGAGTCTGCAAAAAGACCAAATTCCTCAAATGATATCTCTACAAATATAGCGCGAAAAGCTTTGAAATTCGGATTTGAGGTTCAACGCGATTTCTTCTCAAATGATTTTTTTTTAGCTTCTGAAACGTCACAGAAAAGAAATGTTATAGCGAAAATTGCACGATGACCTATTTGGAGCAGCGAAACCCTAGAATCCAAAGCTCTGATACCAAATGGTATGAAACCAGCTCAAGAAAAGATAGAAAAGATAGATCAACACTTTAGAATTCAGCCTCTTCGAGGGGGCAACCTCCTTTACATTACATAAATGAACAATTCTTGGATGATTCAGATGAAAATACATCCTTTCTATATATAGGAGTCTAAGGGGTCATAACATAATTAGAGCTGACATAACAATAATAATGTAAAAGCAAAATAATAACAATAGTGGGCTACTATGGGGCACAATAGTAACAATATGGGCACTACATGGGTACATCAATATAATAAGTGGGTTGTACTAATAACAATAAGGGATTGCACTAGTAGTATAGGGGCCTAGCACAAACAACCTCAAATTCTCTACAACCTCAACAACCTTTGCATCACTTGACTAATAACACATCTAGACCATGCTCTAATAGGAAACATACTCAACAACTCTTTTCAATATACCATGAAAATCATTTTCCATCAATGACAACAATGCCAACATAGTTCATCTTACTCGAGCATTTTAATCTATTGCTCTTCAAGGCTAGACGGAGTGGTTATGATTAATGGTGTTAAGATCGCCAAACTCAGTTTGAATGTCTAACCATGGCACATGATTGTGGATTTTGTGTGTAAAATCTAGGGATTACAGCAGCTACCTAGAGGATTTGACCCTGTGTTGAGTGGGTGGGATTTTTCCTAGTTACTAATTCCCCTAGTTTAGTTGATACAAAAACCAACAAAAAAATAAGCTTTTAATATGCTATTGTGGAAAAACCAATATGCCCAAAAGAAATGAAATTCAAGATTTATTAGCCATTAATGGTAGTGATTACATACTTGTTGATGTTTTTTCCTTACAAGGAAAAAGGGTTAACCTCATAGCATCTATTTCCATAACACCTCTATGTTTTTAAAGAGGTGGTTCTCCTCTATTTAAACACACTCATATATAAAACTTAAATATCCAAGATTAAACATTCAAATCATGCACCTATGATTGGAATATATGTTCTTGGAAAGAAAATAAAATAACATAATAAATTAAATTATCATAATTTCTGTATAAATTCCCACTGTAGATCAACAGATTATGCAATAGACTAAAGCAAAATACAAGATATACTTCTACAACAAACTTTGTTGAAACTTAATCAATTTGAGCACGATCAATGAGAACACATATAACTGAGAATGAGAAATCAATCACACATAACACAGCAGAAATAACCCAGGGAAATCCTCAGCCTAATACCCCAATCTTTGTATTATCATACAAGTGGAAATATTGTTCAAGTTACAAAAAGAATCAGCTCTCAACCTATCCTGCCCTTCCTGCAACAAACAATACAACTCATAGACTGAGTAGACACTATATATGTCCTCCTCAAGCCCTCCAAGCCTCCTATTTCCTTGCGCAGTTTTTCTTGGGGTCCAACGAAGCCACATGTGTGAATTTGCCTCATCACACACACAAAACTTGAAGAAGTAACTGCGCAATCCTCAAGGAAAGAATTCCTTCTGCATGCAAGGGATACCCATAATGGAATATTTTAGCAACTGATAGTACACTGCCCCTCCATCTGATCTCAACTAGATCTCTATTTGAACTGACATGCATGAGTTATTGATGAGAGAATATTCATTTATCTGAAGTGTAGCAGTTACATGCATGCATGCATTAACTAACTAAACTCACAATTAATTCAACAAGCTATTTGAATTAATCTAACTGGACTTGACTCAGTTAACTAAGTCAACTAATTACAACTCAATATTACAAATCATCCTTATATCTTTAATTGATGGATAAATACCTCAATTAATGGAGAAACTGTTGCATGTCCCCACATAGACTTCATGTTTGATTTTTTTTTCTACAACTAATTAACTCACGGTGAATTAATTAATTATTTTACAAATAGTTGCTAAGATCAAATTTGAATTTTTACTTCTCTATTTTAGTTCAAGGACTAACTAAAATAGGAGGTATCCCGAAATGCTATTTATAGCAGTACTAAATTTAGCACTTCTATATTTAACATTTCTTGTTGCTATTTTCAGCACTCCCTCTCAACAAGAAAGGGATTATCAGTAACCCCAATCTTGCCTCTGTGGAACTCGAACTTGCATTTTGACAATTCCTTAGCCAAATTATATGCATAATGTTCCTCGGTCGAAACATACAACAACAACATGATCCTCTTGACCACACAGTCTTGAAGATGGTGATACCAGATATCAATGTGCTTGGACCTGTCATGAAAAACTAGATTCTCAGAGAGTTTGATACAACTCTGATTATTTCAGTATATCACGATTGGATCCATCCTATAACCAAACAATCCCACTAGAATCTTTCGCATCCAAATGGCCTCACATGCAGCCTGACTAGTAGCCATGTATTCAGCCTTTGCTGAGCTAAGTGCAACTGATCTCTGTTTCTTGTTGTACCAGGAAACTGCAGCTGAACCAGGGTTGAAAATTCCTCCAGAAGTGCTCTTCCAGTCTGATGGACTCCCTGCCCAATCCACATCTACGAAGCCCTGAAGCTTCACTCCCTCTGTCTGTCTGTACCACAATTCGAACTGAGATGTGCCTCTGAGGTATCTTAGCACATGCTTCACTGCCTTCCAAAACAGCTTGGTAGGCTGAACCATAGCTTGACTCAGTTGGTTCACCGCAAAGCATAAGTTGGTTTGTGTATTCACTAGATATGTAAGTGAACCCATGAGCTATCGATAAACAGTAGCAGCTACTATCTCACTTGAATTAGCATCCTCCTTCCTCCAGTTCCTAGCTAGAGAAGTCTGCATGGGCTTGCACTTCTCCATGTGAAAGCGCTTGAGTATCTCATTGGCATACTTTCCTTGAGACACAAATACTTCACCATCTTTCTGCCACACCTCCATGCCTAGAAAGTAGTGCATAATACCCATGTCTTTCATTTCAAACTCTCTTGCAAGGTCCTCCTTGCAAGACTGTATCAGCTGATCATCACATGTCAAAATCAGATCATCGACATAAAGAACAATGATCAACGGTTTAACTTCTACCATGATGTGGTAAAGGTTTGCATCTGCTTCACTCTTGGTGAAGCCCAATCTAGTGAAATAGCTATCGATCCTAGTGTACCAAGCATGAGGTGCTTGCTTCAGCCCATACAAAGCCCTCTTGAGTCTGCACACATGCGAGTCACGATCAAAGGTCTCAAAACCCTTTGACTGCTCAATGTACACCTCCTCCTCAATATTCCCATTGAGGAATGTTGTCTTCACATCCATCTGGTGGATCTTCCACCCCATCTAAGCTAATAGTGCCAACATTGATCTAATCGATGAGTACCTTGCTACAGGAGCAAAATTCTCATCATAGTTGATCCCCTTGACCTATGAGAAACCCCGGGCAACAAACCTTGGCTTATGTTTCTCAACACTGCCATCAGCTGCCTGGCTTATGTTTCTCAACACTGCCATCAGCTGCCTGATTTACCTTGTAAATCCATTTGGAAATCACCATTGACTTACCTTGAGGTCTTGGGACAACATCCCACACATTGTTCTGAATAATAGAGTCATACTCCTCTACTATTCCATCAACCCAGACTGGTTGCTACACTACCTCCTCGAATGAAGAAGGTTCGGTATCTACACACTCCCCAACCAGGGCCAAGTACCCAGTGTACTGCATGAGCGACCTCCTCTATCTGCGCTGAGAAGATGGCTATCCCACATTCTCCCGTGCGTCCAAAATCAACCTGTCATCTTCCCTTGAGCATTTTCACCCATCTCTGGAAGTCTCAGCATTAGTGGATGTCTCCACTCCCAAATCCTCTGTATGTGGTTGCTCCACATCAATGTAACTCCTCCTCCTTAGGAATTAAAAGTTCCTCCTTTGCATGCAACTTGAGCTCCCTCTCAAGTGATAAACTTATAGCTTTCTGCTCGTTGAACTTCAGATCCCTACGTACCACTGTCCTCTGAGTGGAAGGCAGGTACACCCGATAGTTGTGGGGTGTATCTGTGTACCCCACAAGTATTCCCAACTCAGCTATTGGGTCTAGCTTCTTCCTGGCATCTTTGGTCACATGACAGTAAACTAATGATCCAAAGATTTGGAAGTGAATTACATCAGGTAGCTTCCCAGAAAAGGCCTCCATAAGTGTCTTCATTCCCAGTATACGGTGCAGGCTTTTTTTATTCAAGTATACTGTTGTGCTGCATGCCTCAGCCCACAAATGCAATGGTAGGATTTGGTCATGCAACATCAATCAAGATGCTCCCACAATTGATCTGTTCTTCCTTTCGGCCACCCCATTCTACTATGGGTTATGGGCTATCGTCAGTTCCTGTTTAATTCCTTTTGTAGCACAGAAGTCTTTAAACTGTTGGGAGACATACCCTCCACCATTGTGCTACACAAGGCTTTTATTTTCTTTCCAAATTCTTTCTCTGCCAAGGCTTTAAACTCAAAAAACCTCAAGAAGGTTTGATCCTTATTTTTCATAAAGTAGATCTAGCATCTACGAGAAAAATCATCAATAAAAATAACATAGTACCTTTGTTTAGTGGTGGAGGTTGTAGAGAAAGGCCCACAAAAATCTGAGTGAACTGGCTCCAGGATTGCTCCAAATCTATTATCTCGACCTAGAAAGGAAGATTTCGCATACTTACCTAAGGTACAACCTTTGCATGTATTCGTCTGCTCAATTTTTCCCTTGGGTAATCTGGTAGAAATCTGCTGCATGATCTTCAGGGCTCCATGGTGCAAGTGGCCCAGTCTTCTATGCCATAGCTCGCCAACATCTTGGCTCTACACCATCTCAACTTTGGAACTCAATGCAGCATAGTCATCTACCTCTAGCTTGTATAGATTCTTAACTCGAATCCCTATTCGCTTTGTCTGTCCAGTACTGATATGCTTCAGGAATACCTTTCCTTTACTAAAGACTACATCATAGCCTTTATCTTCTAGCATAGCAACAGACACAAGATTCTTCTTCAAACCTGGTACATACTTTACATCAGTTAGGGTGAGGGGAGCTCCATGCTCCCTCTGAAACACAACCATACCTTCACCTGAAACACGGTGCTTTCCATCATCACCCATCTCCATCCACATCTGGAGATCCTTCTCCTCCAAGGTACTGAAAATATTCTTGTCACTTGACATGTGGAATGAAGCTCCATTGTCTAGGTACCACACACATCCCACCATGGATGAAACCATGCATGCGATAAGTAAGAAATCTAGCTCAAATTGTGAGGCTAGTGCCTCACCATCAGATCCCTTCGAGGAACCCTTCTTGGATTTCTTCTGTGGACAATTCATAGCATAATGGCCCATTTCATGACAATGAAAGCATCACACTTTCGATTTGTCAATTTTCTTCCCACCATGGGAAGAACTAGATTTGGGATGGGACGCCTTCCCTTTCCCTTTCCTTGCCTTAATCACTAAGGCTAGATTTTCCTCATCATCTTGCTTCGATGAGGATCCATCTCTAGTGCTTCTTCTTATTTCCTCCTGCATCATATCCGACCAAAGTTGTTCCTAATTTGGTAGTTTTTCTCTTCCATTAACCAAGTCTTGGTAGGTATGCCAACTCTTAGGAAGACCGTGGAGTGCAAGACTCACCATGTCATCATCAACGGTCGTGATCCCTACACTTCCAAGCTCATCCTTGCAGGTGGTGAGCTTGTTCAAATATGTAGAGATCATGTTGCCCTTTTCACATTTGATCTTACGAAGCTTGTCTTTCAGCACCAAATTCCTTTGATCGCTGTTCTTCTGATATAGATCTTTCAATGTTTTCCACATCAAAAATGGTGTCTCCTTCCCATGGAGGATCGAGATAATGTGGTATCGAACTCCCTCCAGGAGGATTCTCCTTGCTCTAGCCACACATTTCTTCTATTCCTCCAATTGAGTAGCATCAGTCGGCTTGGGGAATTCTTGATCAATGAAGTCCTTTAGACCATTATCCTCTAATACTGCTTCCATGTGATCCTTCCAGGCTATATAATTTGAGCTGGCATCAAGGGAATACTCGAGTCTTAAACCACTGAACGCCATTGGTGAAATTGATATGTGATAAGAACTCGATTTGTAAATTTAGGAACCACAAACTTCGAACTTCTCCCTTCTTGTATATTGTTCTTCTCCTTTGATCACCTTTGCTCTGATACCATGTAGAAATTCCCATTGTAGATCAATAGATTATGCAATAGACTAAAGCAAAATACAAGATCTACTTCTACAACAAACTTTGTGGAAGCTTAATCAATTTGAGCACGATCAATGAGAACACATATAACTAAGAATGAGAAATCAATCACACATAACACAGAAGAAATAACCCGGAGAAAGCCTTAGCCTAAAAACCCAATCTCTATATTATCATACAAGTGGAAATCTTGTTCAAGTTACAAAAAGAATCAGCTCTCAAGCTATCATGCTCTCTCTGCAACAAACAATACAGCTCACAGACTGAATAGATATTGTATATGTTCTCCTCAAGCCCTCCAAGCCTCCTATTTCCTTGCGCAGTTTTTCTTGGGGTCCAGTGAAGCCACATGTGTGAATTGGCCTCATCACTCTCACAAAACCTGAAGAAGTAACTGCGTAATCCTCAGGGAAAGAATCCCTTTTGCATGCAAGGGATATTCACAATGGAATATTCTAGCAATTGATCGTACATTGCCCCTCCATCTGATCTCAACTGGGTCTCTATCTGAATTGACATACATGAGTTATTTATGAGAGAATATTCAGTTATCTGAAGTGCAGCAGTTACATGCATTCATGCATTAACTAATTGAACTCACAATTAATTCAACAAATTGTTTGAATTAATCTAACTTGACTTGACTCAGTTAACTAAGTCAACTAATTACAATTCAATATTACAACTCATCCTTATCTCTTTAACTGATGGATAAATTCCTCAATTAATGGAGAAACTTTTGCATGTCCCCACATATACTTCATGTTTGATTTTTTTTCTAAAACTAATTAACTCATGGTGAATTAATTAATTATTTTACAAACAACTACTAAGATCAAATTCAAATTTTTACTTCTCTATTTTAGTTCAAGGACTAACTAAAATAGGAAGGTATCCCTAAATGCTATTTATAGTAGTACTAAATTTAGCACTTCTATATTTAGCATTTCTTGTTGCTATTTTCAACAATTTCATCCTACATTGTCATCCATAAGCATATGTGAGGAAAATTATCTGAAGCAATTTCAATAGATGGAAATAGAAAGCATTGGTCCACACATTCATGGAACTATAAAATGATATCATGCATTTGGAATCACAAGAGCATAATAAAACATCCATGAGATTCCTTATTCTTATTTGGAAATTAAAATTTCAGAATCACAAATGAAATGATTTACCAAAATAAGCTCTTTGTGAGAGTAAAAAATTAATATATGGACTTGAAGTTTAATAATAGATTTAAGTGCCTAAAATACATGCACATAATCATGTTTCTTAATTGTAAAAAAAATTCATTCGCCCCCTAAGGGATTGGAATCAAGCTCCCATGGATCAATAGTAATGATAAAAGGCGCATGGAAGAAAAGAGAGGAAACACAGTCAGGGATTGGCTTTAGAAAACACACAACAATTCAATAAAGTGGGATTAATCCAAGGTTAAGAATATAAAAGGGAATTGCTTCAAAGAACAACAACAACCACAAAATAGCATAAGTATCAAATGTGGAATGATAATCCCCTATTGTTGAAGAAGTGTCTAATTTATCTAGCTTTAAGAAAGATCATTATCCCAACTACTTGGCTAATTATTGAAGATTAATGATTTATTATAATGATTGGTGTAGCTATTCTTCAATACATTATTTCTTGGGAGGAACAATGACATATTGCTTTACTCATAACTCAAATATATCTTCCTCAATTTCTGGTGCATTTGATCATAGTTTTCCAACCATAGATAACTTGTCCTTATTGTCATTAACAAAAGTAGCCAACTACTTTTGATATGGGCCTTTAGGAAATCTATTAAGTTTTTGAATTTAGAACCTAATGGTGTTTTAATAATCTCTAATTATTATTTTAATATATCTCGGAGAATCGCCACGGAATATTTGATTATTGATGGGCCCTAAAAGATCTTTGACAACTTTAACATCTTTGAGAAAGGTGTTACTCCTACAATCATCAATATTTGAACACTCATCAATGGCATCTTGTAACATTTTTATTCTAGCAAACCATCTACCTTCGATTTGCTTTATCATTTTTGGACTTGGAAGGTTTTGTTGTGTTTAATGGAAGTCACTTAAAGTATTTAACTTATTCACAAAGGAAGACAATTGATTATCAAGAAATTTTTGATCATCCTCGAGATATTACTTTCGATATTCAATACATAAATGAATCCTTTGGGATAAGTTCCTCCCATGTAGTGAAATTTTCCATAATTCTTCAATAATTTGTAGTCACTTTGTTATGACATATGATTTAACACCATTTAGTAGGTGTGCTTCTTTCTTAATTCTTTGGGGTGAGTTGGGGATAGTGATTACGGTTTGATGCTTAAATAGCCAATGGGTTCATAAATAATGGAGTAGGATGTAGAGATTCTTCAAGATCGTTTATCCTCTTCCTGAGCTTTAAACTTTTATGCTTCATCTTCCATAATGGATTGTATAATAGCCTCACTTATAGTTTTATGCAACTTTAGAAGACTTGCGGGTTCAACTTTGGAAACATCAACTTTAGACTTCGATTAGCTAGTCACCTTCTTAGTTTGAACCTTAACCTTTTCAAATTACAATTTCTTATTTGATTTGTGTTGTAGCGGCTACAAAAACCCCCCAAAATTTCACCCTATATATTTAAATTTTGTGGATCCCCCTTGCATTTCTTAGACAAAATCTTTGAATCATTACCGAATGTGGTGCATGAATGAATCATTATCGTGACAGGAAGTTTTGTATGTACAAATCATGTGCATTATCTTTCAATGCTTTGTTATTTCATTCTCAAACTTATATAAAAGTTCGAACTCATGATTATCATTAAACATCAATTTTAACGCAAGTACCTTATTTTGGGAGTTTGTGGGAACATGTGATGCACATTCACCCCCAACCTATCCATGTCTTTAACTTACAGGCACTCACATGAGCATTGATAACAAAGGAAAATGAATGTTTATGCTACTTGATCAAGTTTACTCAAGAAATCCAACTGGTTGTCTTGACCTAGTAACAAAGGGAGCATTATCCCCTACTAAGATTCATGTCATTAATCAGATGTGCTACTAAGCTTTATGCCAAATTTATCCAAATATTCATAGTTTTGCATGAATTAATGTTGTGTACAAATAATCCCCAATTTCGATGATTATCTAAGGACATTAAAGCATCTTGCAAGTATTTCTATAGATGAGGCACATGCACAAGCAATAAAGTCCATCATCAATCAGGATTCTGCAAGGAATGAACATGACAACGTTAATCAGGATTTGGTCGCAAATGCTTCTTCAACTTATGTTATTTTAATATGTGACATAAACATGAAAGAGTTGAATTTGTTCAAGAGAGTGCTTTTACGAGTAATTATAGTCTTTTTTCAGGATCATCCTTGACAAGACTTGAATATGCCAGTGGTAACCAATCATTTCAATTGTTTTCCCTTGATGACATGGATATTGGGACATCTAATGTTCTAAGTGACATGGATCAATTATGCATCGTGTAACTGATAATGAACAACCATATCTTACCATTGGTTAGAAAACTATTTGAAAGAAGGATCAAAACTACTAGAGGACCATCATTATATTGAGGTATCCACATCAACACCTGAATCTGTAACAAAATTTCGGAGGAAAATGAAAGCAACAATTCTAATAATAATAGTTCAATAAGGACCAAGATGAGTAGAGTTTTGAATAACCAAAATCTCTCAAAGTTGGTGCAAAGGTTTCTAAACATTAACATGTAACATAATGGAATGGATAAGGATGAAAATATTTAAAATATCAATGCACATAACAAAGATGGAGATGCTGATTATTTTGAAAAGCAATGCACAGTGGCACATGGCAGTAATGGAAAGCATCTATTCAACGAAGCAATGTAATAATCGAACATGCAATCCATGATAAATGAGGAAGAAGAGTAAAAGTAAGATGAAAATGGGTTTGGGAAAACATCCTTTAAATATGGGAACAACTAACTCTCTGTTTCCCCTTCATGTGAAATGGTTTGTAGCATTTTTAAATGACTTTGCAAAAATATGTTGCAACTATGATTAGGAGGCTACAAGGTAATGCTCTTGAGGGTCCAATTCCTTCAAAATTTTCCATCTTAAAATTTTTGACACAACTAAGAGTAAGTGACATAACTTTAGATTTCTCATTAGTTTCATTATTAAAACAAATGAATAATTTGACTCGAATGGTACTGAGAAACAACATGGTTTTGGTGAAATTCCTTCACATATTGGAGAAATTAGTCGACTGCAATACTTAGACTTAAGCTTTAATAATATAACAAGAACAATTACAGATGCACTTCATGATTTGAGCTCTCTAACATTTTTGTTCCATGGAAACAACAAATTATCATGGAAACTTCCTTCCCGAAAACGTACATCCCTTGAATACATGAATCTATATTACAACCAATTTTAGGAGCTCTTTCAACATGGCTTGGTGACAACAATTTTAAATTGAATCTAGTAGGAAATAAAACAAATGAAATAGGGAAGATATTTTTTGGGACATGATTAGATTGCCTCTAGTAGACCTTCCCTTGCAATAGAGGAGCTCCTTGATTATTCTCCCTTTGCCATAAATTGTGGAGGAATATAAAATACTTCTGCTACAAGAATTGTTTATGAGTAGGAGAACAAAACACTCAATGTTGCCTCATTCTATGTGAGTAGTACACAAAATTGGGGAGTAAGTGAAATTTATTTTATGGACAGCAAAAATCCAACTTATATAGCATCTACTCAATCTCAAGCTACAAAAATTTAGATTCACGATTGTACCAAAAAACACACTTATCTCCTAGTTCACTTTGATATTATGATTTAGGACTCAAGAATGGATTCTATACAGTAAATTTATGGTTTTTAGATTCACCTATCTAGAATAGTTTTGGAAGATGAATTTTTGATGTTTATGTTTAGGGGTAGAAAGTATTGACATATTTGGTGGAGCAGTAATGGACAATCAAAACCCAAACTAAACCTTTAGATTCTTTCAGGATGTTTGGAAGAGAAGCAAGTTGGTTATGAGCTCAGATCTTTGTTGTGAACCTGTATCATTTCCACTGATGTCAAAGCTATCGAGTATCATGAATCGAGAAATTCCACCTAGTTAGGTGAGGGTAGTATCCTCTGGTTCATGAAAGGTTGAAGGTGGTGTCTAGGCATTCTCTAAGAGCTATATTGATTCGAGTCAAAGTAGGTAAGAGTTTCGACTGACAATGTTGTTCTTGGTGTTGGTAATAAGTGGACTGTATCTTACTATGGCTAGAGATAGATGTTAGTTCTAGATGGTGGATGTGAGGAGGCAGTGGTGCATACAACTTAGATATTCTTTTAGGATGATTGGAAGAGAAGCATGTTGGTTATGAGCTCAGATCTTCATTGTGAACCTATATCATTTCCACTAATGTCAAAGCTATCAAGTATCATGAATCGAGAAAGTCCACCTAGTTAGGTGAGGGTAGTATCCTCTGGTTCATGAAAGGTTGAAGGTGGTATCTAGGCATTCTCTAAGAGGTATATTGATCCGAGTCAAAGTAGGTAAGAGTTTCAACTGACAATGTTGTTCTTGGTGTTGGTAATAAGTGGACTATATATTACTATGGCCAGAGATAGATGTTAGCTCTAGATGGTGGATGTGAGGAGGCAGTAGTGCATACAACTTAGAGATTGGAGTGGAGGGATTACGATGGTGATGTTTATATATATATATTATTTTCAGTTTGGAAGCTCGGATTTACCATAGTCATTTTGTAGGAAAGTCTACATTTCGGGTCCATAAGTCGATCCATCATCAGGACTTCAAATCCTTGAGGAAATAGTGTCGAGAGAACAAATATATAAATACACAAAAAAGAAGAAAAAAAGAAAAAGAAGAAAAATGTGGCTACAATAAAAACCCTAATAATAAATAATTATTTTATTAATAATAATAATATGTTTAAGGTATTATTAATTATTGTATAGTTATTATATATTAATATGAAATAACATGGTATAATTATTGCAATATGTAATTAAATATGATGGATATATTTAAAAATATATATTCACAAAACCTTATTTTATCTTATTTCATAAACTAAGGAGAAATGGAAGTATATCATATTATATCATTATTATTATGAATTAAGGGGAAGCTAAAAAGTCTGATATTATAATATTATATTCTTTTCCTTTGTATTATCATAAAATTGTAATAATATAAAGATCCTCTAGATTATCAGGGGGTATGGCAGCAATATGGGATCCAAATGTCTTTAACTTCAGAGCATACAATCTATGTGTAAGTATTATGTTATCTAAATATTAGCGGGGATACACCTAGAGTATTAACATTCTTAATATATACAGTCCAAATTATGAAAGAATGTGTTTTTGGAAGCGCCTTAATACTAGTGGGTTGTTGTAACAACCCTAGTTAAAATTCCATGTAATAAAGTTAATAAAGGAAAAATAATAACCAAGGTCATGTGACACGTATTCCAAGCTGAATGTTGGGAGAAAATATCCTAGTGTGGGTTTTCATTTGGTTTATTATGGCTATGGAAAAAGGCAAAGGAAATGGCAAAGGCTTTGGAAAGGTATGAGGCATTAATTGGTATTTTATTTATGAAAATGATGGAAATTAGGAGAAAATGAAGGTGAAAGGTCACAGGTTGCATGTGAGGAGGAAAATGAAGGAAAATAATGGAAAATGAAGAAAATAGAGGCCTCATTAATAAAAAGGCTTTTGAGGATTAGTTAGTGCCTTTTGTCAGTTCATATTTGGAGCTCTCTCTCTCTCTCTCTCTCTCTCTCTTATTCTTGGACACTTAGAGAATTCTTGGAGCACATTAGCATCAGATGAAGGAAAGCAAAGGAAGGACGAAGAAGGCAAAGGGAAGCAAAGATCAAGAAAGGAAGAGAAGGATCAAGCAACTACAATGGGATTAATTGAATGTATCGATTTGCATGTGTGAGTTCCTTACTAGATTTGGCATGCATGATACATGCATGTACCTTTTTGGTTCTCTTGTTGTCAATGGCATGGGTTTTTCTAGGTCTGACAATGTTCTTCAGCCTTGCCTTTCCATTTCAGAATAGCCATGGTGTGGGGGGTTCTCTTGTATTTAGTTGAGCTGGATTGATGGATGGATTCGAAGTTGATTCGGGTGGTCTCATGGTTATTCACAAGGCTTCGGAATCCCTTGACCAATAATGGCACGATACATGGTAAAGCCTAGTTGTGAACACCTTGATTGAGCTTATGAATCTCTTGACTAGTAAATGGCGAGATACATGATAAATCTCAGTGGTAAATACCTTTGATTGGGCCTAGGAATCCCTTGACTGATAATAAAAGGATACAAGGAAAATCATAGAGGGTGGTGACCTCGTAGGCCCAGAATCCCTTGACTGGTAATGGAGAGATACACGATAAAGCCGAGAGGTTGAGAAAGATAAATTCCTCATGGTTTAGGTGGAGAGATCTCAAGGCATCCATGCTTTTTTAGGGCTCTGTGATCTAGTGGGGATTGCGGTAAATCCTAGTGGTATTGATGAGGGTTTGGGCCTAGGAATCCCTTAGTGGGATATACAGTAAATTCGAAGGAAGCCCTAGTTGATTTTGTTGTGAATCTCACATTCATGCTTGGAATATGACATGGGGGTGATTTCCTAAAAGAAATATTTGGTTCCACCCAATTTATGGTTGAGTGGTTCGTGGAAGTCCCAAGCCTGGTTGGCTTATGCATTCATTAATAGGAGCTCCTTCTCCTTGGTATTTCATGTGTAAATGTATTGTTTCATATGTGGTTGTTATGGTTGTTGTATCCTTGTTATTTATGTTGGTTATATGTTGGTTACAAGTATGTGTTATGAAAGAATTGATGTATGGGTCTCATTATATGTTTTGATTTGCAAATGAATCTACAATGAAAATATGACCTAATATATGATAATGTAGCTATTGTGATAAGGAATCCATACTTCTTTACAAATCTCAGATAAGTATGAGACCTCTATGTTGAGATGTGTTGTTATGACCTGTAGATTACATATTTGTGACATGTTTGACGAAATGCTTGTCAAGGCTAGTAGAGGTCAGGTCAAGTACATGTACCAATAATTGCATTAGTAGCCTTATTCTATTGTTATTTATTATTTCTAGAAGTTTCATGAAGTTATAGGTAGTGGCCTCAAACCTATCCTTGAAAACGTGGCTTAGAATCTAGGGTCGTTGGCTCAGAATTGGTTGAAAAAGTCCACAGTCATTGGCATGCCTTGTTGTGGGAGTGACTAGAAGGCCTTACTCACATGCATGGCTTGTCATGTGAGCATTTGGGGCTCCATATCAGTGAAATTTCAAGTTTTCTTAGGGTTTGGGAACCTGGAAGGGTTGGTTGCCTCCTGAAGGGCTTGTAGCTCTTGAGGAAGATCAAATTCATTTGGTTTTGTAGGTTCCACTTCCTTAAATGTACATGGGGAGTTGAATCACATCATAGTAGCCTCTCTTCATATGTTTACCCTAGCGAACTGGTTAAGTTTGGTAAATATGGGAGGAGGGTGTTATAATTGTTGGTATTAAATTCTCTAATTTTATCAAGTGATTTTAATTTGACATTGAATAATGATGAGATTTGGGTTGTAGAAGTGAAAAGTGGGCTCGATGGGGTGTTTCCTCAAATATATTCACACAAAACTATTTAAAATACATCTTCTATAACCTATTATTTTATAGTTGGATAAATGGAAGAACGGGTTTAGAAAGAATTTATAAAAGGTTGGATAGATTTATAGTCCACTCTGACTTAGCTGACATAATGGGACTTTTGCATTCATGGAATTACACACATATTTATTTGATCATGTTTCGATATTCTTATAATGGAAGGAGGTTTCTAGCTGCATAGATCTCCCTTTCAAATTTAATCATGTGTTGTTAAGGATAAGGACTTCAACACATTCATTCAAGATAATTTGCTTCTCCCAATTGCATCTTTCGGTATGTCTTGTATGGAGAGGATGGGACAAAAACTTCACCTATTAAAGAGACATGTCAGATTGTGGATTAGATGTAAAATAAATATCTCAATAGATAGATGATAAAGTTGGACACATAGATCATATGATATTTGATCTGAAATATCTGACTTTATTCTCGGCAGATTCTAAAAGGCACATATTAGCTCTGGAGATGAGAAAGGATGAAATTCTTAAGCGCAAAGCAGAGGAGTGGTGCCTCAAGCATCGAGCAATTTGGGTATCAGAAGGAGATAAAAATTCAAAGTTTTTTCATAAACATGCTTCATCAAATAGGCAGAATAATGGTATATTGTCTATCAAAGGAGAAGAGGGCATGTCCCTTACCTTTTAAGAGGATATTGAAGGAGCAATAGTGATTTATTTTCATAAACAATGCAGTGAAAATGTTTGTATCATATTTGAAAAATAGATGGAATTTATTAATTTATTTCCATTCATGGCTAGCAAGACAAACAATGATTCTATGAGACACATAATCACTCAAGAGGAGGTGAAGGACGTGATTAAAATGGTGGCCAAGGACAAGAGTCATGGACCATATGGATGGTATGTTGAGATTTTCTTGCAATTTTAGGATATTATGATCAAATAGATTTTGGAAGTGGTAGATGAGTCGAGGCATCTATGCTCGATTCTGGGGTCGATGAATACCACGTTTATTGCATTGATTCTGAAGTTGGAGAATCCATTGAATTTTGCAGAATTTAGACTCATTTCTTTATGTAATTTGGTTTATAAAATGATCTCCAAAAGCATTGTTAATCAAATCATTCCATCTCTGTCTAAACACATCTCACCTGAACAATTTGGCTTCCTTGACAACCAACAAATCCATGATGTGGTGGAGATTACATAGGAATGCATCCAATCTATTAAAATCTCAATGGTTGGGGCCCTATTTGATGAAGATTGACTTGATTAAAGGCTATGCCATAGAGCGGATTCAGAGCTTATCAAACTTATCCTTCACAAGATTGGATTTAGAGCATATATTGTCGATTGGATAATGGCGTGCTTAACCTCACTTATTTTTGTTGTTATCATAAACGGTTTCCCTATAGATTTTTTCAAGGAAGAAAGGAGGATTAAAGAAGTTTGTTTCCATTCTCTGCTACTCTTTATGTTGTTATGGATGGCTTAAGCAGGCATATAATTTTGGCTTAGTTTAGCGACATTTTACATGGGTGCAAGTTGTCTAAGCACATTTCATTAACACACAACATGTTTTTTGATGATGTGCTTTTTCTGGAGAAGATTTCTTATCTGAATGGACAAAAATTCACCATATTTTAAAGAGTTTCAAGAAAGAATCGAGATTATTGATGCTTAATGAAAATCCTGTAGTGATTTCAACTAAAAATGGGGATGAAGTGATGAAAGACATTGCTAAGGATTTTGAGGTTCATATAAAATATATGGAAGTGGGATTTAAATATCTCATTTTCTTTCCAAAACCAACTAAATATCAGATAAAATATTGGGAGTGGCTTACAAGGAATTTTGAAAAACAGTTGGTTGGAAGGTCTCACAAATGGATTCCATTTGGAGGATGCCTTATTATGATAAAATTGGTTCTTTAGAGTATCTCTATATTTTGGATGCATTTATTCAAGATTTCGAAGGAGGTCATTCATCATATTAATTCCATTATTGCCAATTTTATTTGGGTAGGTCTTGGCCTACATCAACAAATTCAATTGGTCAAATTGGATTCGATTACTCAACATTTGGAATATGGAGGATGGGACATAAAATACTTGGAAAGAAAAAATGTAACATTACCTGTGAAAAACTTGTGGAGAGCCATTTATGGCGAAGGTATTTACCAACAAATTGTAAAATCAAAATACCTAAATAACATACAACTACATTTTTTGATAAGGGAGGGGGAAATGGAGAAAAAGATGGCATATTTCACTTGGAGAAGTATGATGAAGATCAAACATTAGCTCTTGGGAAATCTAAGTTGGGAGGTAGGTGATGGTTTGATGGTGGAGATTGGGTTGTCTCTCATCAAAGGTATGTCAAATTTATAGACTCTATCTATCCCAACTCTTAATATATTACATAACAATGGATTCTTATTCCTTAAGCACATTTGTATTGATTAATTTTCGATTATGAGACCACACACATGGCTAGTAGCAGGGGAGATCAGTCTACATGGTTCTCTTACTGAAGAGTGGAAACAATATGTTATCCATTTGAAATTGGAGGGAATCACATTCACATAGAAAGTGGATACTTTGAGTTGGGTTGGCTAGGTCATAAATAACCAGATTGTGGTGAAGGACGTAAATCGACTCATTTCTCTGGGATGCAAGAAGGACTTGTTCTCATTCTAGTTCCAAAAGACATGGAAATTGGAGATCCCTTTGAAATTAAAATTTTTTGTGTGGTTGACAATTCACAATAAGATACTGACTTAGGATAACCTACACCAAAGGGGATTTCATGGTCCAGGGAGATGTTCCTTATTTAAAGAAGCTATGAAAGATGTGGATCATTTTTTTATTAGATATACATTTTCCACTTCCATCTGGATTGGAGTCTTGCAAATTCTTAGAATACAAGTTGGATGGGATTAGACTTCATTGGTGGGATGCCTATCTCTGTGGATTGAGGTAAACAAGGTTTTCCATGCACTACCCTTCTACATCATATGGGGAATATGGAGGTCTAGGAACACCTTACTTTTTGACAACATTGAGCTAGATACCAGCCTAGATCCATCTTAACTTCAGATCTATCAAGCTTCGAGAGGGATCAAATATCTCAAGGTGCAAACCTCATTTTTGAGTGCAAAAATTGAGGAAAGGTTTTCACCTCGAGAGATTTGATCCCTCTCGAAGCTTGATAGATCGAGAGTTAAGATGGATCTAGGCTAGTTTCAGTCATGGGCAGCCAAGGAAAATCTATCAAACATATGATTAAGTTTATCAATAATATGTAAATACATCTAATATTAATATAATGATTTTAAATATCTTAAATATCTCTGATATTTATCTAGTTATTTTAATTTTAAATTTTCTTAGTTATCTCAGTTTGTTGAGATGATAAATATTGTTAATAATTTTAATGATGAAATAAAAATTTTGAATGCAAAACGTAATAGTGTTTAATGATAGAAAATGTGAATAATAAGAATGTAGTCAATTACAAATAGTCATCATTGTGATGAATCTCAAACTATTTTCTTTTACTATTCTTATTGTCACCCTTGTTAGTTTTGTCATATTTTCATATCAATTATATGAAAAGGATAGTTGAAATCGCAAACCATTTAAATCTTTAGCTTGAGCTGTTGTAGTAAACATTATACCTTGTCTCTCTTGCTCTCCAATATTAATAGGTTAAATTACTATAACACAAAAATCAATGTATATTGTCAATAATTTTTTGTGCTTACATCGAAATCAATGCACATTGTCAATCCAATCACTTTAAAATTAATGTACCATCATACATCCAATTACATCAAATCATAAATCAGCATCTACACTGGCACCAATGCATCTAATGCAAGAAATTAGATAAGATTAGAAAAAAACATCTACACTAAAATCAATGCATCTAATGCAAGAAAGCAAATAGGATTAAAAATCAATATCTACACTCAAATCAATGCATCTAGTGCAAGTAAGAAAATAGGATTAGAAACCAACACTACACTGCATTCACTACATCTAGTACAAGCAATCAAATAAGATTTGAAATCACCATCTACATTGAAATCTATGCATATAGTGCAAGCAATCAAATAGAATTAGAAATCATTTACATTGAAATCAATGCATTTAGTGCAATAAATCAAATATAATAAAAAATCAACATCTACATTGAAATTAATGCATCTAGTGCAAGCAATCAAATAGGATAAGTAATCACCATCTACACTGAAATCAATGCATCTAGTGTAATAAATCTTCTTCCCTCTCTCACCCCTCCATCTATATATA
>APFE030504353.1:34041-54272 GCA_000404065.3 Pinus taeda
ATATATATATATATATATATAGATAGAGAGAGAGAGAGAGAGAGAGAGAGAGAGAGAGAGAAAGATCCATCCATCTCTCCTTCTTTGCCTCTCTATCTCAGCCCCACAAACTCACACGCTCTCTCACTTGATATCTATCAAACTCTATGTCCCTCCTTCCCCATCTCCATCTCTCTCTTCTTCCCTCTCTTCACCTTGCATCTATATCTCTATCTCCCTCTATCTCTGTATATCACCCCCAAAACATACACTCTCTTTCTCCAATATATATCTATCACTTCCTCCTTCTCTCCCTCTCTCTCTGTCTCTCTTTCTCTCTCTCTATCTTCCACTTCTCTCCCTATCCCTCTCCCTCGCTTCTATCTCTCTTCCCTCATGTCATCCTCTCTCCCTCTCTCTCCATATTCCTTATCACTCCCTCTCTCTCCCCACCTTTCTCTCTCTATGTCTTTATTTTTACCTCCATCTTTCTCCCCCTCCATCTCCATCTCTCTTTCCCTACCTCTCTTCACTCTCTCACATCCTCTCTCTCTTATTTCCTCTCTCTCTTTCTCCCTCTCCACCTCTGTTACTATATGCCTCTCTCTTTCTTTCTCTCCCCCCCTTCTCTCCATATCTCCTTCTCTGTCTCATTATCTCACCGTCAAACATACACACTTTCTTTCTATCTCTCCCTTGTCTCTCCCTCTCTCTCTCCACTTCTCACTCTATGTGTATTTCTTCTTCCCTCCCTCTCTGCCCTTCCAACTCCATCTCTCTAAACTTCCCTCTCTCCTCTTATTTCTCAAGTCCTCTCTCTCCCTTTATCTTCTACCTCCCTCTCTCTTCCCCCATCTCTCTCTCTCTCTTTCTCTATCTCCCCTCCAATCCTCTCTCTTCCCCCATCACTCTCTTCCTCTCTCTCATCCTTACTCTTTCTAGTCCTCCCCCATCACACACTCTTTCTCTCTCTCTAATTGTTTTACTATATCCCTTCCTTTCTCCTTCTCTCTCCTTTGTCTCTTTATCTCACCCCTAAACATACACACCTCTATCCATCTCTCCCTTGTCACTCTCTCTCTCTCTCTCTCTCTCTCTCTCCACTTCTCACTCTCTATGTATTTCTTCTACCATCCCTCTCTCCCCCTCCAAATCCATCTCTCTATCCCTCCCTCTCTCCTCTCTCTCGTCCTTCCTCTCTCTCCCTTTATCTCCTACCTCCCTCTCTCTTCCCCCATCTCTCTCTCTCTCTCTGCCCTCCAATCCTCTCACTATCTCCCTCCCTCTCTCCTTCTCTCTATCCCACCTCCATCTTTATGTCTCCCTCTTCCTCTTTTACCCTTATCTACTTCTCTCACTCCTCTCCCTCTCTCTCTTCATTCGTCCTCTCCCATTTCCTTCAGATTATCTTTATCTTTCCCTTGTGACTCCCTCTATCTCTCTAGTTCTATCACTCTATGTCTTTGTTCTTCCCTCCCATATATATCTAGAGTTAATATACATATCATGATATATATATATATATATTTATATATATATTACATATATGTAGTTTAATATGTGTTAATCCAACTTTATGTAAATTTATATTAATAATATATATTATGGATATGAATATAGATTTAATAAAATATCAATATTACTTTAATATTAATAGGGGATAATGTTTTTTTTTTGATGGTATTTAATAATAATTGGTCCAAGGTATTTGGCCCATAAGATTCATTTAATTTTGAGTTTTTGTAAATATAAAGAGCTTTATGGAGTAAATATAAAAATAGATTTTATTTATTTACCATACATGTAGTTTATTTATTTTTTTAGTTATTTATCACATATGGAGTAAATATAAAAAGAGGTTTATTTATATTTTTATTTATTTAGCATACCTCTTTTTTGAGTATTGGTAAATTTCTTCATGTTTTAAATTTATATTGTGTTTATACATAATAATAATTAGATTGATTTTTAAATGGGACCGACATTAGAGTAAAAATGTTAAATTTTAAATGTGTTTACATTTACATTTTTGTGATCCTCACGACTGAATAATTAATCTTAGTCCATTAATAAGAATCTAAAGATTCAAGCTATTGTTTTGGCTGACATTTTTATTATTTTTTGAGAATGTGGCATTTTACATTTATGTTTTTGTGATCCTCACGACTGAATAATTAATCTTAGTCCATTAATAAAATTAAAAAGTTATATATAATCTAAAGATTCAAGCTAATGTTTTGGCTGACATTTTTATTATTTTTATTATTTTTTGAGAATGTGGTATACTTACACATCAGGTTCATACTGTTTGTATAATGCACCTCTCAGCGCAACTAGCCTAGATGCATCTTAACTCCGGATCTATCAAGCGCCGAGAGGCATCAAATATCTCAATGTGAAAACCTCATTTTTGAGTGCAAAACTTGATGAAATATTTGCACCTCGAGAGATTTGATCCCTCTCAACGTTTGATAGATCCAGAGTTAAGATGGATCTAGGTTGGTTTCATTCATGTGTGTGGCCAAGGAAAATCTATCAAACATATGAATACAAAATGAAAATGTAATAGTGTTTAATGATAGAAATTGTGAATAATAAGAATGTAGTCAATTACAAATAGTCTTCATTGTGATCAATTTCAAACTATTTTCTTTTACTATTCTTATTGTCACCCTTGTTAGTTTTGTCATCTTTTCATATCTATTATATGAAAGGACAGTTGAAACCATAAACGAATTAAATCTTTAGCTTGAGCTGTTGTAGTAAACATTATACCTTGTCTCTCTTGCTCTCCAATATTAATAGGTTAAATTACTATAACACAAAAATCAATGTATATTGTCAATAACTTTTTGTGCTTACACCAAAATCAATGCACATTGTTAATCCAATCACTTTAAAATTAATGTACCATCATACATCCAATTACATCAAATCATAAATCAACATCTACACTGACATCAATGCATCTAATGCAAGCAATCAAATAAGATATAAAATAACATCTACATTGAAATCAATGCATCTAATGCAAGAAAGCAAATAGGATTAGAAATCACCATCTACATTGAAATCAATGCATTTAGTGCAAGCAATCAAATATCATTAGAAATCATATACATTGAAATCAATGCATTTAGTGTAAGCAATCAATTATAATAAGAAATCAACATCTAGATTGAAATTAATGCATTTAGTGCAAGCAATAAAATAGGATTAGAAATCACCATCTACACTGAAATCAATGCATTTAGTACAAGTAATCAAATATCATTAGGAATCAACATTTACACTAAAATCAATTCATCTAGTGCAAGAAATCAAATAGGATTAGAAACCACCATCTACACTGAAGTCAATGCATATAGTGCAAGAAAACTTCTTCCCTCTCTCACCCCTTCATATATATATCTATATCTCCCTCCATCACTCCTTCTTTGTCTCTCTATCTCAACCTTGCAAACTCACATTCTCTCTCACTTGATACCTATCAAACTCTCTGTCCCTGCCTCCCCATTTCCATCTCTCTCTTCTTCCCTCTCTTCACCTTCCATCTATATCTCTATCTCCCTCTATCTCTCTATATCACCCCCAAAACATACACTCTTTTTCTCCAATATATCTATGTATCACTCCCTCCTCCTCTCCCCCCTCTCTCTCTCTCTTCCCCTTCACTCCCTCTCCATCTCCCTCGCTTCTATCTCTCTTCCCCTGTGTCAACTTCTCTCCCTCTCTCTCCATATTCCTTATCACTCCCTCGCGCTCTCTCCCCACCTTTCTCTCTCTATGTCTTTATTTTTACCTCCATCTTTCTCCCCCTCCATCTCTGTCTCTCTTTCCCTACCTCTCTCCACTCTCTCACGTCCTCTCTCTCTTATTTTCTCTCTCTCCCTCTCTCTCTCTCTCTAGCTCTGTTACTATATGCCTCTCTCTTTCCTTATCCCCCCCCTTCTCTCCATCTCTCCTTCTCTGTCTCAATATCTCACCCCCAAGCATAAACACTCTCTCTCCCTTGTCACTCCCTCTCTCTCTCCACTTCTCACTCTCTGTGTCTTTCTTCTTCCCTCCCTCTCTCCCCCTCCAACTCCATCTCTCTATACCTCCCTCTCTCCTCTTCTCTCTCAAGTCCTCTCTCTCGTCCTTCCTCTCTCTCAAGTCCTCTCTCTCTCTCTAATTGTGTTACTATATCCCTTCCTTTCTCCTTCTCTCTCCTTCTATCCCCCCTTGTCTCCATCTCTCCTTTGTCTCTTTATCTCACCCCTAAACATATACACTCTCTCTCCATCTCTCCCTTGTCACTCTATCTCTCTCTCCACTTCTCAATCTCTATGTCTTTCTTCCACTGTACCTCTCTCCCCCTCCAAATCCATCTCTCCATCCCTCCCTCTCTCCTCTCTCTCGTCCTTCCTCTCTCTCCCTTTCTCTGCCTACCTCCTCCTCTTCTCCCTCTCTCTCTCTCCTGCTCCAATCCTCTCACTATCTTCCTCCCTCTCTCCTCTCTCTATCTCACCTCCATTTTATGTGTTCCTCTTCCTCTTCCCTTATTCTCGTCTCTCTCTTCATTCGTCCTCTCCATTATATTTCTAGAGTTAATATCTATTATAATATACACATTTTTAATATTGTTAATCAATGTATATTTAATAATAATAATATTTATATATATAATGATATGAAATTAGATTAATAACAATATCAATATTAATATTTTAATATCAATATTAGGGTTAATAATGTTTTTTTTGCATAATATTAATAATAATTTGTTCCAGGGTATTTGACCTATAGGCTTGGTATATAATTAGATATTGATTTCTAATCCTATTTTATATCTTTTTATTTATTTACCATACCTCTTTTACAAATATGGTATTTGGCTCGTGGTATTAACACTAATTTTTCCCGAATAATAACAATAGTGGGTTCTGAAGCGATTGGAAGCTGAAGGAAAATGTCGGACTAGGGTTTATGACAAACCCTTACACGGCGCAGAGTCAGAGTAAGCAGCCTCTCAGGCCCAAATAGAACTACTGCCAGGACAGGCTCTACATTTCTGGAAGCAAAGAAGAATGAATATTGCGATGGGGGAGGCATCAACGTCTCCCCCCAAAGATTACGACCATGAAAACCCAACTAAAAGCAGAACTGAGAATGCAGAGACACTAGAGGTACGACCTATGCAACAGTAGGAGAAGAACGGACAAGAAGATCTGGAATGTGAGAAGGAGGATAAACAGGCAACATTTGAAAATCCAAAGAAAGTATCATCGTCCACGTGCAAGCCTATTACCACAGAACGGCCCAAGATTGAGCTGCCTAGACATAGGATCAATGCGCAAATTCAATACATGAGAGATCATGCCTTGATTGGAAAATTCATAGGTTATTGGCCAACTGAAAAAGCTCTGCAAGGATGGATTACCTCAAAATGGAAGCCCAAAGGTCATGTAACTCTATAGTTGGGCCCTAAAGGCTTCTTCACAGCTATCTTCAACTACCTTGAAGACCGAAATCGAGTTCTCGATGGAGGACCCTATTTCTTCAATGCAGTAGGTCTTTGTCTCCATGACTGGGTCGAAAAATTCAATCCAGATAACGAAGATTTTAGCTGGGCACCATTCTAGATCCGCATGTACTCGCTTCCACTGGAATACTAGGATGAAGACTCACTAACGACCATTGGCAATAAATTGGGTGAGTTCATAAAGGCAATAGAGGAAACAAAGCTTTGAAGATACACATCCTACGCTCGGATCTGCATTTACATGAAGATACCACTTTGAATGGATTCAACCCCTAGACTATGAACATGTACCCTTCTGATGCAGGAGGTGCCATGCCCATGGACACCTTTTTCGTGATTGTCCCTTAAACGTGCCCTAAACCCACAGAAAATGGAGGTAAGTCTGATCCAGAAGGATTCACCAAGGTAGCGAGTAGAAAAAGGCATACCCAAAAACCTCCCACAGCACCAAAAAATATTATTCCATCATCAGATATGCCATCCTCTAACAACAACTTTGATATTTTGACAAATCTAGATAAGCCTGAATCAGATACCCCTATGACAACAAAGCCAACCTCTGTTCCATCCACCAATCTGTCCCCCACACCTATCCACAATAAAATTAGTCAACCATTGAATGTTAATACCTCTGTTAAGCATGCCTTAAACTCGCAACACAACACCAACCCTGTTCATAGCAAAGCCCTCTGGTCCAACAAAATTATGGACATTGATGATACACTGGCATAACCTTCTCAGCCACTAACCCATATGGAGGGAGGCAGTCAGCAAAGTTTAACGGAAGAAAAACCAGAAAGCTTTGATCTCGGAGATATAGACATTTTTAGTTTAGAGAAAGCTTGCAAAAGGAAAGAGTTCGACACGATATGGACAGACAATTGGAAAATTTGGAAGTAGTGCTCACAAGAGTGCATCAACATAATACTTTGGGCATACAGAAAGGAGGTAAATGGGATGGGAAACATATCATCAAAGATGGGAAGAAAAGAGGTAGAAAGACAGATCTACAACGTACCATTTTAATTGGGGAAATACTAGTGGAGTCTGGAAGGTGCTCCAAGTTGACAAAATACTACCGATCTCTACCTACTAGTCAACCATGAAGCTCATCTCATGGAATGTAAGAGGACTTAACAGTCCGAGGAATTACAAAATGTTAAAGAACATGATTCAGCAAGAACAACCATACATTGTATTCATGCAGGAAACAAAATGTAGCACCAGCACATTAGCCTCCATATTATCCAAAGCCTGGGCAGGATGTAAAACTATAATAGTAGATGCAACAGGTGCCTCGGGAGAGCTCGCCATAGCATGGAACACTCAGCATATCTCCTTAACAAATTTCCATGCCTCACATCATTTCATCCAAGCAACGTTCCACCTGATTGGCATCAACGTACATGGCCATTTAACCAATGTATACTTCCCTAAGGAGGGCATGCAAAAAACCATCCTGTTAGAAACATTGGAGATTCTTAATGCTCCAAGAACTTATCCACTCTGGATCACAAGAGTAGACTTCAATATGATCACGCGGCTGGAGGAAAAACTTGGAGGCAAAAGAAAGCTGGACAATGAAAGCAATAACTTCAAAGATTACATTCAACGCAATGGTCTAATAGACTTACCTTTTGATAATGGCGCCTACACATGGAACAACAAAAGAGCCGGCTCACATAAAATATCATCTCGGTTGGATAGATTTCTAATCTCAGACAATTTTTTCCATCTAGGTGGTGATATATGCGCCTTTATCCTACCCTTAGCTGGCTCGAACCAATGGCCCATTTCTTTGCAATGGAAAAATCCTGGAAAATCTAACATAAAACCATTCAAATTTTAAGCTTTTTGGCTTACCCACCCTGAGTTCAAAACAATGGTCAAATCAGTGTGGGAAAGTTTCATTCCCAATGGTGGCTCACTCATGTATCAATTCTAGCAGAGACTAAAGCACATCAAAAAGCAAATCAAAACCTAGAATTACACCACATTTGGCAACATCTTTCAAGAGCAAAAAGTTCTTGAGCAGAGCATGAAAGAGCTACAATAGAAGATCATCATAAAAGGTAGAACAAAGGAACACGCCAGACAGGAACAAATCCTACCAACACAATTAGATGAAAGAAGCAGGCAATAGGAACTACTCTGGAGACAAAAGTCAAGAATTAGATGGCTAAAAGAAGGGGACCGAAACAACAAATTTTTTCATCGCACAATTATACAAAGAAGAATAAATAATACAATCTCACACATTCAAAACTCACAAGGAGACAAAATGGAGAAATAGGAAGATATAGAGAAAGAGCTCACCAATCACTTCAAAACTGTTCATCAAGAGCCGCCCATAGACAGACAGCTTGCCATCAATGAGATACTTTAGTATATTCCTAGACTCATAATAGAGGAGCATAATCAGCTACTGCTAAGACCAGTCACCCTTATGGAGGTCAAAGAGGCATCAAATCAATTGAAAGCTGGGAAAGCGCCAGGACCTGATGGTTTCACTTTTAACTTTTACCATCACTTCTAGGACTTAATCAAAGTAGATGTCTGGAATGTGGTCGAAGAGTCAAGAGTCGTGCATTGGCTACTTCCTTTGCTCAATGCGACCTTCATCGCTCTTATTCCCAAAGAAGCACAACCAAGCACTCCAAAGAAGTTCAGGCCCATTGCACTCTGCAATGTCATCTACAAAATTATCTCGAAATTCATAGCCAACCGCCTCAAACTTCTCCTCCCTCTTCTCATTTGACCATAGCAATCTAGTTATGTCGAAGGACATCAAATTCTGGATGGTATTATATTGACTCATGAAACCATCCATTCCATAAATAAAAACAAATAGGCAAGTATGCTTTTGAAAATCGACCTATCCAAAGCCTTTGATAAACTCAGTTGGACCTACATAAAACAGATGTTGACGGCCTTTGGATTTAGCCCAACCTGGGTTAGATGGCTTATGACCCTAATCTCCTCCCCACTCTGTTTTGTTCTTGTCAATGGGATCCCCTCTAAACCCTACTCCCCTTCCAGAGGAATACGTCAAGGTGACCCTCTGTCCCCTTTTCTATTTATCATTATGGCTGAAGGTCTAGGTTGTCTTATAAAGCATGTCATTCATTCTCATGATCTTAGAGGAGTCTCTATTCATGGAACCCCTGCAATTACTCATCAACAATTTGTTGATGACAATATGCTCTTTGGTCATCCTTCTGTAAGTGAGGCCTGAACCTATAAAGCTCTTTTAGGTACATTCTCAAAAGCCTCTGGCACTACCATAAATACTGCCAAATCTCAAATTTTTTTCTTCCATACTCCTATTGCCACTAAAATAATCATTGCTTGAATCATTGGATTCTCTCAAGCCAAGATTTCATCTCAATATCTAGGTGCCCCTCTTATAGCCTCAGCCTTAAAGCATGCTTCCTGGCATCAACTCATTGAGAAAATGGAAAGTAGGCTTCTATCTTGGACACACAGAACCCTCAACATAGTAAGCAGATTAGTCCTAATAAAGGCAGTCCTACAATCTATGCCCCTCTATCTCTTCTCAGTTCTTGCTGCACCGAAATGGGTGTTAAATAGAATCAAGAATCTGAAACACAATTTCTTATGGGGTTCCATAGGACAAAACAGAAAATGGACATTAGTAAAATGGGAAAAAGTTTGCAAGCCTAAAAAGCAGGGAGGTCTAGGCTTACGTGATCCACAACATAGCAATACTTTGATGGGAGCACGGATTTGGTGGCAATGGGTGTCTTGCCCACAGAAGCCATGGGTACAACTATGGACTACAAAGTATGCAAACAGTCGACTGCAACAAGAGCTAATAAGGATAACTACCACGATCATAGGATCCCTAATTTGGAACGCGGCAAAGCAACATAGAGAGGTCATCCATCAGCATAGCTTTTGGGAGATAAGGGACGAGAGGACGGCCTGCTTCTGGACAGATTCATGGCAACAGAGACCCAAAATTGCAGAACTCTTACCCTGCACAAATCATAATGGAAACGATATTAACCAGGAGGATAATGTTGCACAATTTTGGACTCTTAGCACCATACAGGGCTTCAGGCAATGGAAACCTTCTAAGCAAATAACACAGCAAGAAATGGAAGCTTATAACACGGAGTTACACAAAGAGATCACCAATAGAAGAATCAGATTCAATACTGGAAACGATGTGCTCAGATGGGGATATACACCGAAAGGAGTATACACCACCAAAGAAGCATACCAGCTAATGCTCCAAACGCAGGAACCAACAGATCCTGCTTGCAATTGTATCTGGACTGCAGGGATTTGGCTAAGAGTTTCCACTTTCATTTGGCTGCTATATCATCAAAGAATTCTCACTTGGGATAACTTAATCAAAAGAGGATTTCAAGGACCATCCTACTGTCCCAATTGTCAAAACAATGAAGAAACTATTCAGCACCTCATGGACTTCTACCACATGGCCAATCAACTCTGGGAAAAGCTCACTTTCAGATGTCAACGACCTTGTAAAATTCTAGGGCATATAAAAGGCACCATTCACAATTGGACAACAGAGCCCTATAACAGCGAAGTTCTCAACAAGCTATGGACAATTCTGCCAGGCCTCCTTCTCTGGACAATTTGGAAGGAAAGAAACAAGTGAATTTTCAAAAATCAAAGAACTTCCTTAGAAATCATATGGACCAACTTATGTCAGAATATCAAGGAAACTCTTGCGCTACACCAATGGAATGCTGAGGACTTTCCTACCCAGCCTCAAGAACTAATCATATACGCTAATTGGAACCTCCAGCTCCAGCAGGCACAATTGGACCCTAATAGACCCAACATTATAACCAAGCAGCTCTCATATTGGATACACCCCCCACAAAATGTGATTAAGTTAAATTTCGACGGTGCCTCCAAGGGCAACCCAGGCAAAGCAGGATATGGAGGCATATTCAGAAACCATATTGAGGGTCAACCCTTGTTATTGTATTTTGGCTTCATCGGATGGGATACGAACAATTCTGCGGAACTGGAAGGCTTATGGCAAGGTATGAACCTAGCTCACCAACATAATTCTCATCCCATCATTATAGAGGGGGACTCCCAAATTCTAATCAATATGGTTACTCAAATCCAACAAGGAAGCACTGCTTCAAAAGTTGCCAAAAGCTGGAGATTAATGGCCAGGCTTGAACTAATAGAGGAATGGATAAAAGACAAGAGAGAAATAACTTTTATTCATGTCAAAAGGGATAGTAACAGAGTTGTAGATCTCTTGGCAAACATTGGAGTGACACAGGACCAAATCCTAAATTCTGGCACAATCAACATTCTAAATGACCACAACCAATTACAAGCTTGCACTGACCTAGTGCACAAGGAAGCTCACCCCTTGGATGCAGATGGAAATGGTGGTAGCTGAGGCGGCTGCCAACTGGGTTGACATGTGGAGAACGCACATGGCCTCCCACAAGGCGGCACAGAAATTCAAAGATAGCATTAACTACAACCATGAATGCACCTTGAATGAATACTACCACCACCCTGATAACTGACCTCAACCTCGGCTCAAAGCAACGATGGGCTCTTGGGAAAATACCTCTGTCGCTCCTGCAATTCCTCCTCTGCAACCTCAGCCCCTGCAATGCCTCTGCCCTCATGGAGTGGCGGCACCCAGCTCCCGCACAACCACTAGTAGACGATGCTATCTTTATTGCTGCATCAACTTTGGTTCAGGCATCCATTTTACCCACATCTTGAATCTGCAAATCCGCATCCCCTCGGCCCTAGTAGCTCATCCTTCTGTTGGTTTGCCTGTTAGCTCCACTGCAACGCTGCAGCCCTCTAAGCCCAATTCGGACCACAACCCACCTTCTAGTGCCGAAAGCATGGTGCACCATAGGATGCGCAGCTGTAGAGGTGGGAACAGAGGTAGCTTGACCCGCTCCAGGCACTCGCCGGCTTCAGAGACCACCTCCTCCCTGGCTAAGCAGCACACGGGCCACTACCCCATTACTCGCAGTGGTGGAGGAAGCTTCTATTTGAGGGCCTCTACTACGCCTCCCTCCACCTCTGGCCCTTCTCCCAGCAGCACTCTGCCAGCTCCTCTACCACACTCCCAAAACGGTCAATTTACCTTTTGCTCCGCCCTGAACCAACCCCTCATAACTGCAACCATTACCATCATTTTTCATGAGGATAAGCAAAATCTGGAGGCTCAAGAGTCTAAGGTTGGCACTCGAATTGCAGCACTTGAGGAACACAGAGCAATGGGTGAGGGCCGCACACAAGCAATGAGGCTCTCTAGCATTGCAATGGGAGGCAACACCACTGTAGAGAGCAGCCAACCCAAGGCCAAAATGGAATTGGCTCAGTCTAGTCTTTCGGGTGCAAGGGAATGAAGCTCAGAACCGCCAACCAGACGCGCAGGGAAGGAAGTGGAACCGGCTCAACAAATGAATTGGGTCATCAATGATTATTGTTGCATCATTGAGGAAGAGCAACTGAAGACACCGGCGGGGGACATGGAAGCTTAGCCACTAGCAAGTGGTGCCATGGAAGATTACAGATGTTTCATTGTGGAGGAGGAGCCTCCGTCACCGCCACATCCCTAACTGCCACCTCGATGATTTGTGCTCGCTGCCTGGACTACCACCTTGTGGACCTTCAACGTGCCATGTGCTTGCCTAGTAGATTGCCACTCAGCTACCACGTGTCTCAGGTTCACTGGGACTTGTTTTTCAGTTTCTGTATTTTAATGGTTTTTTAGGGGAACACTACAATTTTAAGCTCTTCAGCTGGGTTTTGATTTTCAGTTTTTTTAGATACAATGATGTAAAACTTTTTAATTTGTTGGTTTCCCCTGTGTGGGTAGAAAAACTATATTTTTGAAAACCTTGGGTTAAGAACTAGTTTCCCTTCTGGGCAGTTCAATTCTTGCTTGTTTGTTGGTTGATGCCTCTCTTCTGGCATAGCTAAGTACAGGCTTCGGCCTCTATGTATGATAATTTTCTTACTTTAATAGAATTAGACTAATTTAGAAAAAAAAAATAATAATTTTTCCCATATTATTTGGCCCATAGGCTTCATTTAATTTTGAGGTTTTGCAAATATAAAAAGTTTTATGGACTAAATATAAAAATAGGTTTTATTTATTTACCATACCTCTAGTTTATTTAAATTTTTATTTATTTATCATACATGGAGTAAGTATAAAAGATGTTTTATTTATTTACCATACATGTTTATTTATATTTTTATTTATTTACCATATCTATTTTTTGAGTGTTGGTAAATCTCTTCATATTTTAAATTTATATTGTGTTTATACATAATAATAATTAGATTGATTTTTAAATAGGACCGACATGAGATTAAAAATGTTAAATGTTAAATGTGTTTATATTTAAGTTATGTGAGATCCTCACGGCTCAATAATTAATCTTTTCATCAATAAGATTAAAAAGTTATATATAATCTAAAGATTCAAGTTATAGATAATTTAAGATTCAACGTTAGTCCACAATTTTATTATTTTTTGAGAACTTGATATAAAACTCGACTAGGTGCACCCTCAAGATCTCCACATATTTTATTTTATAGAGATTGGGCCTTGGAATAAAAAGTCCACAAACAGGTAGTGTCGTCTCAAGGAAATACGGGGTAAATTCCTAGTGCCATTTTTTGATGGTGCTACATCTTTCAGGCATGCGACAGTGTTGTTGTTATAATTTAAACCCAAGACATTTTTTCTACATTAGTTCATACAACGGTGAAGGCTCAAACAATAGAGCAGGATTACTGGCACTTTAGCGAGTACTGTATTGGGCAAAGTGGCTTGGGTTGGAAGAGATTGAGGGGTCTTTGGTGATTCAAAATTGATTGTAGAATGGATTACTAATAAATAAAATTTTGAGGGCCCCTCTCTTTCCTATTGGAAGTTGTGAATAAGACATTTGATCAACATTTTCAATAGGAACACTTTTACATATATATCAAGAGTAGAATCACTACACATGTGTTTTCTGAGAACGGATGTAGTGGTACTCCTAGTATGATCAAATATACAACTTTCATTGAAGGAGCTCCACAACACTCAAGGGATATCAATTTCTAATACCTATTTTTGTCTACTTCTTATAGTGGTCCAATGTTACAATTTTTCCCTTTAGTTAAAATATCGAATTTGCTAGTCATGTCATAAATTTGAACTTCAAACTTAATTTGCATTGAAGTTTACATTGCCTTATAGAGAGTTAATCTGTAGTTTATGAAGGAGATTTTTGCTTCTAAAGAATATATGTAGATGTATATGAGCTTGTAGCAGAGTCATTGTTAGAATTAATGGAGATTAGGTGATTATTGTTACGTAGTTATGATTGTGATTTTCTTGGATATTCAGTTCCTATCAGTTAAGGATTTGTTTTACTATCCCTAAAAAAATGTATCTATTTATTATTGGAGTTTAATGTGAAGCCTAAGCGGGTGCATTTTCTTGTAGGAGCTCCTGGTGATCCGCACCTGTGAGCTCCTCCTATGTTGTTTTCCAAATTCATGTCTTCCATGTGCAACTATTGACATGGTATCGGAGCTTCAGGGTTATCCATACTGTAAGCTGAGTAGAGAGTGTGACTGTTTTAAGCTGCGTGACTGTCAAGGAGAATTGTTAACCTGAGATGAAGGTTGTGTGGTTTGGAAAGCTTACTGCGTGTTGGATCTGAATCTGAGGCCGAACAGTCAAGGCCAGCTCTGCGTGAAGCATCTGTGGAAGAAGGAAATATCGCTTGACTGCAGGAGGTGAAATTTCTTTCCTGGAGGCTGATCGCTCGATCACAAGAGGCCACATTTTTTGGTATAAGCGTCTTATTCCATTGAATAACCAAAAATTGTGGCTAGTTTCATAAACCTTATGCTGTTGCGATAATATTCTTCATGAACTTATGGTTGTAAAATAAATGTACTCTTAAATCCATCCTATATAGCTCGGTTGGATTTATGGTTCTGGAACTGAAGATGTTGTCATTGGATATCGTATGCATATTAAGGGTTGGAGTTCTATTTACTATGTAACTAAGAGGGATGCTTTCAGGGGCACAACTCCCATTAATCTGACAGACAGATTGCATTAGGTTCTTCGATGGGCAACAGGTACTGTGGAAATATTTTTCTCATGTAATAATGCATTTCTTGGAAGCTCCTGTTTGAAATTCCTACAGCGAGTCGCATATCTCAATGTTGGCATTTATCCTTTCAGCAACAATTTACAACACCTTACACTCCTCAGCGGAATGGAGTAGATGAGAGGAAAAACAGAACACTAGTGGAGTGTGCTCGCAGTATGTTGAAAGGGAAGAATCTAACCAATGGTTTTTTGGTAGAAGCTGTTAATACCGTGGTATATTTAAAGAATAGGAGTCCTACTAAAAGTCTTGAGCATAAAACTCCTTTTGAAGCATTGTTTGGCTTCAAGCCTGCAGTAAGTCACCTTAGAGTATTTGGTAGTAAAGCTTTTGCTCATGTTCCCAAAGAGAACAGGAAGAAGTTAGATTCTAAAGCCATTAAATGTACCTCCATTAGATACTGCAGTGAGTATAAAGCTTATAAATTGTTTAATCCTTCTACTCACAAGGCATTTCTTAGTAGAGATGTAATATTCCATGAACAGGTTAATGATGGAAATCCTATTCAAAACAATGAAGAATGGCATGTACCCCTAGTTCCAGAAGAGGATAGTGAAACAGGAATCAGTTAGCAACAGGAACAGAAGTAGGAACAAAAGTAGGAATAACAGCAACAGGATCAGCAACACGATAATGTGGAAGGAATCGAGTTCAGTCCACAAAGAGAAGAAAGCAGCAGAATAATTGAACCCCCACCGCTCAGGAGATCAAGCTGGCCAAAATAGTTACTAGCTCGATATAGGGATTGTGTGCTCATGACTGGTATGTTAAACATTGCAGAACCTTCTAATTTTTATGAAGCTAATAAGAGTTTTGAATGGAAGGAAGCAATGAAGGAGGAATATGAATCAATCATTAAGAAAAATACTTGGGATCTAGTAAAGCTTCCTAATGATAAACAACCCATAGGTTGCAGATGGTTATTTAAGTTAAAATTTAAAGCATATGGGTTTATTAATAAGCATAAAGCAAGGTTGGTGGCAAAGGGGTATTCCCAGAAAGAAGGTATTGATTTTGAGGAAACATTTTCCCTTGTTGCAAAATTAAATACTATCAAAATGATTATTGCTTTAGCCACTAAGCATCATTGGAAAATGCATCAATTAGATGTTAAATCTGCTTTCTTAAATGGTGACTTAAAAGAAGAAGTATATTTAGTGCAGCGTGAAGGGTTTGTTAAGAAGGGAGAAGAGCACTTACTATGTAGATTAAAGAAAGCTTTATATGGTTTAAAGCAGGCTCCTAGATCTTGGTACGAAAAAATTGACTCATTTTTCCTCATGCATGGTTATAAATGGAGCAAAAATGATCCCAATTTGTATAATGTGTTTAATGATGAGGGACAGATAGTGTTGATTTCTTTATATGTAGATAATCTGATCATGACAGGGAGTGTACACAATCTCATTGAAGAAATCAAGCAGCAATTATCACAAAAATTTGAGATGAAGGACCTTGGAGAAATGCATCACTGTTTGGGTCTAGAAGTTTGGAGAGATTCAAGCCAAACTTTCTTGTCCCAGGGTAAGTATCCAAAGAGTCTGTTGTCTAGGTTCAAAATGGATGAGTGTAAGGTTGCATTTGTGCCTTTACAGCAGAACAACAAACTTCAGGTGGATGATGGTTCGAAATATGCAAATGCAACATTGTACAGACAGTTGGTTGGTAGTCTTATCTATTTGACTACAACGAGACCAGATCTAGCTTATGCAGTGAGTGTTTTGAGTCAGTTCATGACTCAACCTCGTGACAACCATTAGGTTGCAGAAAAAGGAGTATTAAGGTATCTGCAAGGAACATCAGACTTTGGTATTTTGTATTCTGACTCATTTGATGTTAGTTTCACAGGTTATACAGACTCTGGGCCGGAAATTTAAATGATAGAAGATCAATTACAAGTTATGCCTTCAACATTGGTTCCTAGGTAATCTCTTGGTGCAGCAAGAAGCAGCATATTGTTGCCTTATCCTCAGCGGAAGCATAATATCAAGCTATGTGTGCAGTAGCATGTGAGATAGTTTGGTTGCGTAGACTTCTCCAAGATGCAGGAGAGGAACAGACAGAAGCTACGATTATCAATTGTGATAGTCGGAGTTCCATCAAACTGGCTTACAATCTCGTGTTTCATAAAAACACCAAGCACATAGACACTCAATTTCATTTTGTGGAGTAGGTGCAGTCCAAAAAGATTTGTGTAGAGTATTGTAATTCTTGTGATAATATGGCTGATATATTCCCTAAGCCTCTTAGAAAACTGAAGTTTGATTTGTTTAGAGATACATTAGGTGTGTTTAATAACCCCTTTCTCCATTAAGGGGGAGTGTTAGAATTAATGGAGATTAGGTGATTATTGTTACGTAATTATGATTGTGCTTTTCTTGGATATTCAGTTCCTATCATTTAGGGATTTGTTTTACTATCCCTAAAAAAATGTATGTATTTATTATTGGAGTTTAATGTGAAGCCTAAGCAGGTGCATTTGCTTGCTGGTGGTCCGCACTTGTAAGCTACTACTGTGTTGTTTTCCAAATTCATGTCTTCCATGTACAACTGTTGACAATCATGTAGTTTGAATTTGAGAACTTATGAAAATGTAACTACATTATAAACGTATGTGTTATTTGGAAAAAAAATATTAACCGACTTTAAAATCCTAAAGGAGGCTGGAGGCTCCCATATCGCTATTGCTAAACCGTTCTACAAGATCAATGTATTAGCAAACTTCCTTGAAATTCATATTATCTGAGCTGGAAAGGGAGTTGTTATATTCCAATCCAGGTAGCCTTTGGACCATTAGTATCAACTATAAGTGCTACGCGTGCTGAGCCTGCCAGCTCCACTGTTGGTGTCCCTGTATCACCCTCCTCGATAGGGAAAAGGACAAATAATGATTGGCATCACAATTGGAATTGTTGCAGCCTTGATATGCATATTTCTGGTTATTCTCCGGAGGAGGAGAGCTCAAAAGTTCGCAGCAACAGATGTTGAGGAAGACAAAGCAATATGTTACTATTTCAAAAAGCTAAAATAGCAACTGTTAGTGATTATTGTTATAAAGAGCTGCTTACCCCATGCATCAACTTTTACAAATTTTCCCACAAACTTTTACAGGCATTGTATGATCTGTTGTTGAAATTTTACAACTCTTTCCACAAAGGTTTTTTTTACGGGCATTCTAGAATCTGTAGTTGAACTTTTACAACTCTTTCCGCATTCTTTATCTTTAGGTGGTAATGAAACAAAAGGCATTGTTGGTTCTGTAGATGAGATGTAGATTGAATTCGTCGAACGTCCATGAACTCTGCTGAAGGCATGTAATGATTACGTCCTTACTCAATATGAACATCATCCTTTCTCAAAAATATGTGTTATTGCTCCTTTAACCTCGATGAAGGATCATATAGGATCATGTGTTTCTCATGAACCGTACTTCTTCCTTACATTGTACAGTAGGCTGCTGCACTATTCTTTATTTTCATGATTGCAATCCACAATCACACATGACATCCAATGTCGATCAGTTTTAAACATCAGCAAATTCAAGTAGTATACAGATTTTAACTTCCTCAATTCGTTCCGAACTTCCATTTATGATTTGAGCATATTTACAAATGATTTAAACTATAAAATGGATAACGTTGGCCAAATTCTCGATCATTGTACACATTAGAGCCATATTTGAAGTTAATTGTATAGCAATTTTTTCCTTCAAAGAGGAATTTGATAAAGGGAAGTCCAGACTTAAAAATCATAAAAAAAAAAGTGCCTACTCGCGATGGTGGTGTTATTTAAGGGAAAGTGAAAGATTAAAAAATATTAAAAAGTGGCTACACCGGATGGAGATGATACTCTTCGGTTCATTGATTTTTCTTTGAGTATAATCGATTAAAATACCATGCAAAATAGGATAGAGTTTATTTAAAGGTGATGGTAGAAGTGTTAAAAGGAAAGAAATGTTTATATATTTTATAGACAAAATCAAATATGATATATTTAATAAAACATTAGAGGTTGAAAAAGTTGTGGAGTTATTTTTTTTTATAACCTTATTTGTATTGGCTGTGTGGTAAAGATTATTGTTTTGTTTTTTATATTGAATTTTCAACGTTAGCGTTAATTGAATTCATTGTGGGTTTATTAATGATTCATTTGTTTATTGGAGTTTTTTTTGTTATAACAATGTATCTATTAGAATTTCAATTTTAAGATTTAAGTTGCACTTTTGTTTGTTGGAGGAATCAAGGAAGGATCTAAATTAAGATTTCAATGTGTTAATTCCATCCTCATGCTTGTATAGAGCAAGGCATGTTTCCCTTAATTCATTAAAATCTATTAGTTTTATGTGTGAATGTCCAAGTTCTAAGTTATGAGACTATAGGGAAGAGAATTTCGAGCAGAGAGATAATACAAATTGATCTAGTTCAAACTTATTCATGCTTGTACTATTACCCAATTTGGATGCACAACCAACTTCTAAAATCACCTCTCACGTGGCAATGAAAATCGACCTTAACACTTGTGGTGAGAAAGGACTAAACCAAAGTGCTAGAGCTCATCAAAACCAAACATTGCACCCCGTCTCCTAAAAGTAAAGAGTGACAACGAATTCCTCTTGGAGTGACAACGCCATAATCCCACCTAAATGCTTGATATTTGAAGTTGAGCATTCATTAAACATTGTGTGAGTTAATAGAACTTTGTAATGGGAATGGTCATGTCTTAGCCCCTATCGTCGCTAAGTGGGAGAGAATGTAAACTTTGAAACGGGAACTCTCGCCAAAAAATGCCAAAAAAACATCAAAAACAATGCTAAAAACAAAAAGTGTGTATACTAGAACAGTGGTTTTTTTTTAGGGCTAATTTTGAACATGTTTTAAAAATGGCAGTGAAAACAAAATTTTCGTGCAAAATATAGCTTGAAACGAAAAATGATTTATACTGGAACGATGATTTTTTTAGGGTCAATCTTCAAAATTTAAAAAAAATGCTAGTAAAATGATCTAACAACATAAAAGTGTCTCATAACTTCTCATTTAACACCATATGGAAATCAAAAATTTTATTTCAAGAGACGATGCATACATCAATTAGATAAACTGTCTTAAACAATTATTCAAAATCACTCATATTTTCTTGCATGCCATCAAAATTCACATCTTTAGATGAGTCACTGGATGCTGATGAAGATGTTCCATATTCTTCTCTTTCATCAACTAGTGCCCCATCTGATTCCATGCATGCCCATCATTTTAGGTTTCAAAATTCTTCTAGATCTACGACTGGTTTCAGCAGACTCCCATCTCAATACTGTTCCTTCTGGTAACAACCTTTTCAGAATCTCTATCGTCTTGAAGCGAAGAGTTCCCCTCTTTGTTAAATTGAAGTCATAAACAAGTATGTCAACATCCTCTAATTTCAATATGTTTGTGCAGCGACGATTTATATTCGTACCCTTTCTTTTTCTCTTTCCGCCATTTTTTTGTCTACTACCATCTCTGGCTTATACACACCATTGAATGGGTGTGTATTTGTGGCATACCAATGTACTTCAA
>APFE030504353.1:69083-125980 GCA_000404065.3 Pinus taeda
AATTAATGCTCTTCAATTTCTTCCAGATGCAATGCAAGAAATTGGGTTGAAGAAAGGGGACTTTAGTGAATCGCGTGTCGCAAAAAAGGCAAAGGAACCTCAACCACCATTACATGGGATGTTTGGAAAGACATACATTGGGAGATTAGGAGACATGAAAGATCCATTAGAAGACGAAAATGAGTAAAAGGAAGCAGAAAATATTGAGGAAGAAAACAATGATGAAACTCTAAAGGACGAAGAGTTTGGATTACGTGACATTGTTGATTAAATTTAAGTTATGCTTGGAAAGCAAGCTCATTTTTTGTAACTATTAAGTAGTTATACTTGCAATGTTTTGACTTTGACATTTTATGAGAAGAATATACACTCAATTGAGGTTGTTATGTGTTGAATATTTGCAATATGTAATTTTCACATTAATTTTTAAGTTAACCATTATTTTTTGAAAAAAAAAAGTGATTATTATTATTTTTTTGATATGAAATTCATAAAAAAAAAAACTATTATTTAACTATTTTTTGTTAAAATTTTCATATAAAAATTGTGATTTTCGCATGTCAATTGTAGAAAAACATTATCAAAACGTGTAGTTTTTTAATTATATTTATGTTAAAAATGTCTATTTTTATGTCAATTGTTAGAAAATATTGTTTTTTAGAAACAATTATTTCTTGTAGATTGAAAAATTAATTACCAATGTATAAATATGTAGAATATTGAAAAGTCAAAATATCAACCTTCTTTTTTAAATATGCGAAACAATAAAAACCTCACTACAAAAAAAAATAAAATTAAAATAAAAACAAGAAAATATGAAGAAAAAGACCACTTCAAAAATTATTATGTTTACAAAATAATTATTTACATTTCATACATGAGAAAATAAAAATAAGTTAAAAAAAAAAACATTTTAAAAAAAGAGTTTGGTGCAAAACTACCACGTTTTTAAATCAGCATAAGAAACACTACCATCATAAAATGCAATGTACATAAAAAAAATTATAGTGCCAAAAACTAAGCTTTAAAAACACATGTGTGTTCTGCATAACCCCTTTTCGAAATCGAGTCATTTTTTTGCTATCTCTACTAAAAGGGTAACAGTATGGGTTCCTGTTTCAAAGTTTACATTGTTAGAGGCTTGTCATGCTCTATGCCACATGATTTAATAGAAGCACGTAATAGGGATGGTTAGGTCTTGTCAACAATTGCTCTATCATTTATATATAATGAGGTTTGTCATGCTCTATGCCACCTAATTTAACAGAAGCATGTAATAGGTATGGTCAGGTCTTCTCAACAGTTTCTCTATCATTTATATATAATGTTCCCCCTTTTCTCCTCTGGGTGCTAATGGATTTTGAGTCCACCATCATGTTATGTTCTAAAAAATATGGCACCAATTCACAATTTCAAAGTAGAAGCAATAGTTCCTTATCCTTTCCAAAGTAGAAGAGAGACTTGTGTCTCTTACTTTAGTGTTTTTCAAAAAAAAAGGTACCAATTCACCACTTCAAAGTCGAAGAAATACTACCTTATCCTTTCCAAAATGGAAAAGAGATGAGTCTCATAGATTAGTCTCGTAGAGCATGTGCTTGATGATTGCTACATGAGAGTAGCACAGTGAGATTTTTTATTTGAATGTGATTCACCATATTGAATCCTTGCTAATGAATATATACTTCAACTTTGATGGTGTCAAAATTCCATTCAGGAGTATAAATTCTTCCCTCCAAGTTAATAGCATTTTTTTCATTTACTTTAAGAAAAAATTGATATAATTTTTTGTTTTCTTTGCTAAGTTGTGTCAATCCTGAGATGATTGCACACTTAACCTTTGGCTTGAGAAACCGTGACCTAGGGGCATCTAAGTTGTCAAAATCACTGAGGGATTGCACTCAGCGTGGGCCACACCATCCCTTAACATGGCTGAATTTTTATCCACAGAGTTTCAAACCCGTGACCTTCACATCACAGAGTGCGTTAAGAGTACACCCCATCACTATCTATTCTACGCAGAGTGTGATAAAATTGATATAAATTTAAGTTGTTGTCTATTGAGGTGTCAAATTTGTTCAAACAACAAAAAATCACGAGAATCCTACAAATTTGCTCAAACAACAAAAAATCACTGACCATTTTTTTACAAAAAAATTTGACATCAAGGTGCTCGAGTTCCATTTTTTATGGTGGAAATGGATTCAATACCATCAAAAACCTTTGGGCACCCAAAAAATGGATTCAACACCATCAAAAATCTCTCGGCACCCAAAATCTTGAAGTTTGACAAGTGTAACCCAAAATTCCAAAAATTTATGTAGGATTTTACCAAAATTATGGGCGAAATTTAAACCTAATTAAACTAAACATAAATTTAATAAAAATATAAAATTCAATATAATTAAATAATTTAATTAGATAAAATTAAATAAATTTAATTCAAACTAGAATTTGATTAATTATTAAAATTATATGGAAAAATAATTTTCATATTTAACATAAATCCAATAAGAATATAACTTTTACTATTAAAAAAAAAAATTTAAATTAATCAAATTTTCAAAATTATAACCTTTTATATAATCAAATGTCAGTCCAATTACAGTTTGTATGTCATTTTGCTTCAACCACTCACAACAACTCTTCCTCCTTCCTTTGGCATCAAGATGAACATATATATGATAAAACGACCAGAAGGTTGGAAATCAACATTTGTGAAAAGAATGAGCTGTTGTGACATATGTCAGATAGCTTCTTAATGGCTGCTCTCCTTGTTACTGTGTAGATAATTGAGTCCACGTGCACATGCAGCTTGTTTCCGTGCGACTGCGTATAGAGATTCGTATATGCGTAGATGGTTGCTGTGTGCTCTTGGTTTATTAGAGTCTATGGTATTTTTACTTGCAGGTTTATGAAAATGGTAAAAATTTAGAGGCTTTTAGAGCTTTTAGTCTTGGTTTATTAGAGTTGATGATATTTTTATTTTTAGGTTTATGAGAATGTTTAAGGTATAAATTATTTAAAAGCAAAAAGATTTTATTTAAATTTATTTAAATGAATAAGATACTAACAACAATGTTTTTAAAAGCCACCACCTTTTTTAAATTTAATCATTTTTTAAACACCACCACCTCTCCAGATTAGTGATTTAGTGGAAAATCACTATTTTCCTAATGTGTGTACGTTGATAGTATTCATTGATCTGGGCACATTGAGCATTAATATCATTTAATTGTTATTAGTCCCTACCCTCCGGGCTGGCAGGGACTATAGTAATCAGTTTTTAGTCCTGGCATTAGTTTGGCACAACGATCAATACATTTATTTTGACTTAACCAAAGTTTCTCCACATTTCCCATTAATCGATACAATATTTTATATTTCTCTCTGCTCTTAACCAATCAAAACAGTATTCATCTTATTTGGCCTCAATACGAGGTCCGTAGGCTAAAAAGTTAGGAAACAAAGGCCAACAGTACAAGTAATTATAACAATATCAAAGGTTGAAGAAGTAATGCTATCTTCATCCTTAGCATTAATCTCAAACATTTAATGTTAAGAGAATATACTAGCTACAACACCGCATATGTACCCTTGCCGTATTTTTATTAACCGGGAGACAACAGCTGTTGTGCATGTTCATGTATGTGTCTATAAACAGTGGTGCAGGTGTTCTGCCAGAAATTATTTTAGGCACCATTACGCCATTATGCCATCAAGTCCACTAGTCCCATAGACGGACGGATTATTCCGTAGATTCAGCATCCGCCTCTTCAGGTCACGCCTCCGCCTCTTCAGGTCGCCAGTTGAAGATGCAGCGAGAGGACTCTTGGAATCGGCTCTGCGGCATCTACAAACGGAGAAGCTATCAGCACGAGAAATACAAACGGAGCAGCTATCAGCACGAGAAACATGAAACTGGTTTTTGTCATTTATTCTTTGTTTTTTTTCAGTACCAAAAAAATCTTGATTTTATATTAATATCAGATGAGACGCATACTACCTATAGTCATTTATTCTTCGTTGTCTAAGACTTCTGAATATAATGCATGAACGCTTGTAATTTGAATTCATTAATACCATCATCGATCAAAATTTTACTAAGCTTTTTATTTAAAATATTTATTAAAATCTGTAATGCTGATTATAATTCAGGAAATTTCTACCGCCAGTTGAAGATGCAGCGAGAGGACTCTTGGAATCGGCTCTGCCGCATCTACAAACGGAGAAGCTATCAGCACGAACTATTTGACTGTAATTTACTTCGCAAAGAAATTGTTTGTCAATTGAAAAACTAGGCATATATGAATTTTTACAATTCATGGTATCCAATAAAATCATCTGCAATATTTGTTTGTTAGGCCATACTAAAGGTAGACGTCTCCTTCTATTGCTATCGCTGTTGTTTTATTGAAACATGAAACTGGTTTTTGTCATTTATTCTTTGTTTCTATTCCTACAGGTGTTGAAATAGTATAACGAGTGACTTATTTATCCTGCTCACCCATATAATTATCTTCTCCTTCGCTGGAATGTTTCACCTGTTTCAGGTATGTTCGACGTTTTATTCCAGGATCAGGTTATAAAACTTCCTCGACTGGGGTCTAGAACTAGTTTAAATGCTACTACTATATGACTAGAATTATTCTTATGTTCTATTTACAACATTCCGCTACTACACTTTGTCAAATGACGATTGTAATTCTTATTTTCAGAGTTTACCCCCTCGAGTGTTTGGTTTATTTTCTCACGTAATATCAAACATATTATTAGTATATGTTAGATCTCCTCTTTGCTAATACTAATACCAAATCTATGGACAACTCTAGATAACAAGATACTAATTTGGGAGATACTATTTTGGTGTAAACATTATAAAGTGTAGTTAGTTGCATTCTATATATATTCGATTAATATTCGATTAATTTCAGGATATTTTTCAGAGAGGATGTCCAGAGAAGATTTAGTTGAGGGCAAAAAGGCAGGGAAATATAAAGGCGTCAAAAGAAATTACCTCGGTCGTTTCACTGCACAAATTAGAGATTCAATCGCCAAAAACTCATTCGTTTTCTCCACCATCCCCACGGCCATTTCTCTGTCGGCCCAGATTTGTATCAACCCTCCTTGTCAGAAACTGAACATATCCTGTCACAGAACTCGGGCCTGTTACAGATTGCAGATCTGTGAGACTTGGTGCAGACTTCGGACCAGTGATTTCAGCCTTGTGAATGCTCAGATCTATACCTCAGACCTGTTATAACTTGTAATTTCCATGAATTTCCTGCATTCCCATTTCCATGGCTATGTAACGGGCAAGATCTGCACGTGCCTCCGCTAACTCTCTCTGCAACTGTTGCACTTCACCTCGCAAAACTGAGATCGCTCCCACGCAACCATAAACGGGGTCTTTCACTCTGGCCTGTGCTTCGTACTCCAACGAACTGTAGCTCATTCAGCAGCTTGCTGATGTTGCTTGCCCCAAAGATTTTATGAACGCCATTCAGCAGCTTGCTGATGTTGCTTGCCCCAAAGATTTTATGAATGCTTGCAAACTTATGGGGTTGCTCCGGTGGAAATATGGTGCAAAAATGCAACCTGCGGTGCACTTCCAAGAAAAAACTAAGAGATTGATTGCAGGCTGCTAACAGTCTCCTTGCACCAGAGGGCGCTGGGAAGAAGGCAATCGAAAACCACGAGAGTCTGGCTCAGTCATCATACAAAGGGGTAACAGCATTTCTGCATGCTCGGTAATGAAGGCAGCTGGTAGATGAGATACGTGGCGAGCGGGCGCCAAAAGGATCATGCATAGACGAAGATGGTTCTGTCATTTATTCTTTGTTTCTATTCCTACAGGTGTTGAAATAGTATAACGAGTGACTTATTTATCCTGCTCACCCATATAATTATCTTCTCCTTCGCTGGAATGTTTCACCTGTTTCAGGTATGTTCGACGTTTTATTCCAGGATCAGGTTATAAAACTTCCTCGGCTGGGGTCTAGAACTAGTTTAAATGCTACTACTATATGACTAGAATTATTCTTATGTTCTATTTACAACATTCCGCTACTACACTTTTTCAAATGACGATTGTAATTCTTATTTTCAGAGTTTACCCCCTCGAGTGTTTGGTTTATTTTCTCACGTAATATTAAACATATTATTAGTATATGTTAGATCTCCTCTTTGCTAATACTAATACCAAATCTATGGACAACTCTAGATAACAAGATACTAATTTGGGAGATACTATTTTGGTGTAAACATTATAAAGTGTAGTTAGTTGCATTCTATATATATTCGATTAATATTCGATTAATTTCAGGATATTTTTCAGAGAGGATGTCCAGAGAAGATTTAGTTGAGGGCAAAAAGGCAGGGAAATATAAAGGCGTCAAAAGAAATTACCTCGGTCGTTTCACTGCACAAATTAGAGATTCAATCGCCAAAAACTCATTCGTTTTCTCCACCATCCCCGCGGCCATTTCTCTGTCGGCCCAGATTTGTATCAACCCTCCTTGTCAGAAACTGAACATATCCTGTCACAGAACTCGGGCCTGTTACAGATTGCAGATCTGTGAGACTTGGTGCAGACTTCGGACCAGTGATTTTAGCCTTGTGAAGGCTCAGATCTATACCTCAGACCTGTTATAACTTGTAATTTCCATGAATTTCCTGCATTCCCATTTCCATGGCTATGTAACGGGCAAGATCTGCACGTGCCTCCGCTAACTCTCTCTACAACTGTTGCACTTCACCTCGCAGAACTGAGATCGCTCCCACGCAACCATAAACGGGGTCTTTCACTCTGGCCTGTGCTTCGTACTCCAACGAACTGTAGCTCATTCAGCAGCTTGCTGATGTTGCTTGCCCCAAAGATTTTATGAACGCCATTCAGCAGCTTGCTGATGTTGCTTGCCCCAAAGATTTTATGAATGCTTGCAAACTTATGGGGTTGCTCCGGTGGAAATATGGTGCAAAAATGCAACCTGCGGTGCACTTCCAAGAAAAAACTAAGAGATTGATTGCAGGCTGCTAACAGTCTCCTTGCACCAGAGGGCGCTGGGAAGAAGGCAATCGAAAACCACGAGAGTCTGGCTCAGTCAGCATACAAAGGGGTAACAACATTTCTGCATGCTCGGTAATGAAGGCAGCTGGTAGATGAGATACGTGGCGAGCGGGCGCCAAAAGGATCATGCATAGACGGAGATGGTTCTGTACAAAAGAGTCACGCATCTGCCCGTCATGTTCTATATTCTAATAGGGTCAGTGGGCATCGAGATGGGCCCGGGTAGCTCATAAATCTGTCTGCGCTGCGGCAAAATCCAAACATTTGCACGGAGTTGGAATGAATAAATTCCATGTATCATATCAATACGATGGTGTAATGACAACTGGGTTAATATAGATTACTCCTTTCTTTTTTTTACGTGTTATATTGGTAACGATGGGTTTTATGATTAAACTTTGCAAATATCGTTCATTAATGATTTCTGAGATCTTCATTCATGCTATTTTTTTATGGTAATTTCGATGGCTCGCATTATAATGGTCTCTGTTCTATGAGGCTCGCATTATAATGGTCGGTTAATATCACTACGTAGAAGACCCTAACCTTTGTTGACAAATGTCTTTCTTTCAAATATACAATAGCTATTCTACCTACTTCAAATATACAATACCTATTCTACCTAACCTGCTGGACTGAGGATATATATACGTATATGTACATATCACGGCTAAGTTTATAAACTTTCCTTTGCAATCCACATGTTCGAAACGGTATTGTTCATATCTATCAATACAATCTCTACAATCGTGTTGTACAGAAGCATAAGCGGAGTTCTCCCAGGACCACGATTGCCTGCAACAGGACAACAGAAATGAATTTAAAATTGGTAAAAGATGATCAATTTCCAGGCACAGTTCTATGATACGAACTTACATCGGAGTTGCATTTGATGGCTTGATAAATGGTCAAAGCTAAAAAGACACAATTGAACATGTTATAACACTCAATATTCAATTCTGAAAACCAACATCCATCTTTTTTATAACGAGAACATATAATAATCAGTAAGGCAACGGGGGAATACAACTAAAAAGGGAAAAGAAACGCGATATTGAACATACCATGAAGAAGGGAGTATAGACTTCCATTTGCCATATAATCATAAACAAGTAACTTCTCATCTCTTGCATAGTAATAAGCCTTTAAGCTTACTAGATTCAAATGCCGCAGCCTTCCTAGGAGTTCCATATGCTGTTCGAAATCTCTTCTCCCTGGACCATGCACATCCTTCAACCTCTTCACAGCAACAACATTAGCATCTTCCAACACAGCTTTATATGCAGTTCCAAAGCTACCCTTCCCAAGCATTTCAGCGGAAGCAGGGAGAAGATCCTCCAGCTCAAATTGTCGAGTTCCTTCAAAGAAAACCAGTTTACCCCTCTCTGCAGCACTTGATTGCTAGTGATACAGGCTTGAAGAATAAACAATCTTCTCTGAAGGCATTAACCTCTTGAAAATCGACCTGTGCTGCAGCTCTGTTTGCAAGTGAGCTGCAAGTAAGTTTTCAAAGTTACAGGTACTTTAGTGTGGCCTCACTGGTGATCACTGGATTGAATCAGATCGTTGCCACATTTGCTACTGGGTCTCAACTAAGTAAACTGGCAACCTAACAAACGCACTTCTTAAAGATTTCGACTTTTTATTTGACTATTGGGCTGGGGCAGGGACTAGCTGCCCCGCAGCCCCTCTTGTTTTATTTCAGTTCCATCTTATAACATAAGTTCCATCTTATAACATAAATTCATATGCTAGAAGTAGACTTATGTTAGCACACATGGTTCTAGCTAGTTTGGCCATAATGGGATGCAAGCCATGTTATAGTAGAAAAGATGGAGTAAATAAAGGCCCCATCTTCGTTTGATCCAATTTATAGAAACTCATGGTGAGACGCTGGCCTGCTTTAGCCAAAAATGCAGGTAAGAATTCTGGAAAAATCTGCATTTTATAATTTCTATATTATAAGTGGTTGTAATGGTAATGAAGTCATATATTATGAAATTTCAAGCAAATTTTCATTTTGTTTTTATATTATAAATGATAGTTATAAGAATAGATTCAATGTCGCACGAGTATCTAACAAACCCAATTACCAATTCTTCTTATCCTAAAATTGGTGATCCCTGAACATTAATAACATGACTATGGACAGGTCTAAAGCATTGTGGAAAAGAGTTGCAGGCTTCGTTGGATGAATTACCTTTAGCCAAACCTCAAAGGTTGTATGCAATAGCCCATAGTTCTTTTCCCTTCCCTGAAGCTATCCCTCCAATTGATAGCCTGAAATCTAAACTATGCTCCAAGTCCACGTTAAGAACTTGGAAGCAAACTTGTCACAAGATCAAATTCATTTTCTTGTTTGAATTTGCCTGCTCATCCTTTCACTAGGGAATAAAATTGAAGAAATTTGTAAACTCATCCATAGTGGTTGCAGGGATAGCTTCAGGGAAGGGAAACGAACTGTGGGCTATTGCATACAACCTTTGAGGTTTGGCCAAAGGTAATTCATCCAACGAACCCTGCAACTCTTTTCACAACGCCACTTGGAGTGCATTAAATGTTTATGCCAACAGGCCCGCTTCAACGTTGTGTGAGGAGAAAAATCACCTTGGGGCATATTATTTGGATCTTGCCTTATGCCAAGAACGCCCGCACCATGTGTCTTGTGATTAGAATCTTTCTTTAGTCTAGAAAGTTTTAGGAGAGCCTTATTATATAGATAGTGCCCTTTCTTTTCTCATTCTATGTTCTCACGAGAAAAAGGGGAACTGAGTATTTGAATTAAGCTAGTCATGGAATAACCATCCACGTAAGGGAGAAATTGACCTCAAATTTCCCTTCTTCCAGCTAACATGCGATGTCGGCTTATAGAATGCTTCTTATTTTGACTGCAAAGAATATGATAATAAAATTCGTAAGGGAATGTCTCTAGGATACCATATACTCTTCGGAGGAAGAGAGTGAGTTGATTGTTCTTAGGAAGGGAGCTTTTTTGGGGGAGATGGATTATGATTAGTGAGCCCACCAAAATCGCAATGGAAGGAATGTTTTTCTCTAAATTGGCTAGCTAAAGATCGAGAAAAAGGCCACACATCTCGACTAGATTGTTCATTCTTTGGCCCAGTCCCCATGCAAACTTTATTTCCATTTCTCCTTTAGGATTAATGAGAATCCCTCCCCCTTCTACCACCCTTGGATTATTTTTGGAGGCTCCATCAAAGAACAAAGGCCAACTTTTTAACTGCATTCTCCAGTCCTTATATTCAGTCTCAGTTGCCTAATTTTGCAATGTCGAGAAGCTGAGTGTTTTGGAATATCTTTTGAAGAGAAACCGACCATTGGATCCATCGGTCAGCTCTATCCATTTCATTCCTTGATGATCCAATATAGGGTCTCGATCTTTGAATTTTGATCTATTTGATTCAAGACATAAAGAGAGAGCTCTAGCAGCAAAGATCCTTGGAGGAATGGAGACATTTTTAGAGATTACACTATTTTGTGAAAGCCAAATCGATCAACATATAGACTTTAAAAGAGATTTCCACATCCACTTAAATGTTGGCTTTCTTATAAAAGGACCAACATATTATTTATGCCAGTTTTTTACAAGAATTGAGATATCTTAGAGAACAGTATTTTGGATTAATCACATTGTAAGGATTGGGTCGACATTTCAAACCAACTAATCACAATAGTTGGTTCGAAATGTCGACCCAATCCTTACAATGTGATTTATCCGAAATATTGTTCTCTAAATTGAGATATCGCTAGGCATATTCATTTGGGTTGACAAAGGACCTGCAACAAATCCCCAGACTTGGAGAGCACAGGGACAGGATAAAAACATATGGGGGAACGATTTTTCCTTTAGAGAGCAAAGGATGCAAAGAATTGGTCTACTTATACCACTTCTTTTAATATTTTCAGAGCTTAGGATCTTCTTATTGAGGAGGGTCCAACATAAATAATTTACTTTTGGGATAACATTATTGATCCATAGCATTTTCTAGATGAAATATTTCGATGGAATTTGCTCGTAAAATAAGAATTCCTCGTATCCATCTTTAACAGTGTACTTGTGGGCTTTCCAACCCAACTTATCTTCTACTTAGCAATTCAGGGGATCACAACCAGACAATTTGAGTTTAAGAAAATTTGCTAAGCTCGAAAGGTTTGATGGGATCTCTTCTAAATTCCACCTAGACCACATGGAAATGTTATTCGAGTTGTTGAGATGGAATAAAGATCTAATTCCAATATTTGAAAGGTGGAGCTATAGAGGCTTGAGAGCTTCACATTTCTTTAGAGGAGGACGATTTAATATTGAATCTAACCATATACATATGTTGGAACCATTACCTGGGGTCCAGCTGAGGTGGTTTTTAATTAGATTGGAAGAGGTAGAAATAAGATGGCACACAGGAGAGCTAGATCTCGGGTATATTGGAGCGTCATTTCGGATTTTGGGACAATATCCTAAATATTCACTAGTAAGGACCTAGACCCACCAAGAGTCCTTACTTGTCTTTATTTTCCATGTTGGCTTCATTCCCATTGGTTGATTCATTAGGGAGGGGTCCCTAATCCCCAAACCTTAGTGTTCCCAAGGGGAGCGAATAGTCATCTAATTAATCAAATGGAATTTTCTAGAGTTGGCTTTACTTCCTTCCTAAATAAATTTATGAATAACCTTTCCCACTTCCTGTAAGATGTATTTGGGAGCTAGAAAAGCTGAAAATTGGTACAAAGGCATAACCAATAGAACAAATTTGATGAGAACTATTTATCTAGGTAAAGTGAGCCATTGGGATCCCCGAGATTCTAAGTTGATTTAATTTTTGAAGGAACTGATTACCATTTCTGAGGGAAGATGATTTTTAGGCAAATAGGTATCCCCATATATTTGAACTCCTTCCATCTTTCGACTGAATTTAAGGCAAAAATAACACCGATTTGGAGATCTTTCTCCTTCGAGATATTCTGTGAGTAGATCTGAGATTTGGTTGAGTTAACTAGTCCTCATGAGGCTACAAGGAAGAGATCTAGAACTAGCTTGAATTTGTGTGCAATGGCCATTGAGTCACCTCCAAGGTGAATAATGTCATAAAAGATTGGGAGTGATTGGAACTTTTAACATTTGGGGTGTGTCTTAGACCAAGAAGATGACCTGAGTTGTGTTCAAATTCAAGTATTTTGCTTAAGTTGTCCACTACCAGAATGTAGAGGAAAGGAGATAAAGGAAAACATTGGTTGAGCCCTTGAGAAGCTTGAAATAAGCTAGTGATTCTACCATTGACCAGAGGTGTTATCCAAGGGGAGCTAATACAATTGGAAATCCATTTGATAAATGTGCTACTGAATCCTAACTTGTTCAACACTTTAAAGAGGAATGTGTGCCTTACTCTGTGAAAGGAGTTGGCCATATCGAGCTTGATTTCCATGCCTTTGTCCCCTCTCTCCCTGCTTGAGAATATCGCTTCTTGGACCACGATGATATTGTCAAATATCTTACGCCCAGGGACAAAGCCTCCTTGATTTTAAGAAATTATATTAGGGAGGAGTTTTTTTAATCTTTCAGCAATCAACTTAGAAAGGATTTTATAGGATACATTCCATAAGGCTATCGACCAGAATCAACAGAAAGAGGATGAGTTAGATTCCTTCGGGATTAGGGTGAGAAAATATGAGTTGATCTCTCCACTTGTATATCCATTCTTCAAAGAATAAGCAACCATTTTGCATAAATATTTCTTGTTGAGGTCACAAAATTTCTGGAATAAGTGGGCAAAGAACCCATCTGGGCTCGAGGTCTTCTTAGGATTGAAGGAAAATATAATATGTTGGATCTCTTCTTCCTTGTGAAGGAGATTCAATTGCTTGTTAATTTCTTCAGTGATGAGGTGTGTCGTATGCTCCAGCATCTAATTTTCATATTCTTCTAACAAAGGCTCACACTAGGAGTAGAGGTTGCTAAAGAAGCCCATTGCTTCTTCCTTGATATGAAGAAAGACAATGACCTTAACCCCATTTATCTCTAGATCTTGAATGGCTTTTCTCCTTTCCCAATTTTTTGCTTGTTTATAAAAATATTTGGAATTTCTATCCCTTCCTTGAAGACATACACTCCAAGACTTTAATCTGCAATACCCTTCTTCCTCTTTTACCAATGCACGATATTTATGGAACATATTATTTTCTTCTGTCGCCATTTCCTCTAAAACCTGGTATTTTTCAAAATCAGTATGGAGGTAACTGATAGCCTTCTCCATTTCCTAGATTGTCTCTATCTATTAAATTTTATGGAGCAATCCCATAGCTTGAGGAAAATTTTTAGCCTCTTAATATTCTTTTACCAAATCAAGATTGAATTTCCATTAGTCCATGGATGCCATGCTTGAGAGATGAATTCATGGAAATTTGGGTGCTAAAGCCAAAGAGGGATGAATCTAAAAGGGCTAGGCCCATAGTTCATAGGAGGAGAGATATCAAGATGAATTGGGCGATGATCTAAGTCGTTACAGTGGAGGATGATATAGTAGATAGTCCCAAGGAAAGTCATCAATAGAAGGAATCTATCCAGTCTAGTAGCAATATGGTTAGGACCCACAAACCTATTGGACCAAGTGTATTTGAGACCTGTAATTTTAACGTTAATCACATTCGCTAGAGACATTAAGTCCTCCATATGCTCTTGAAAGGGATCTCTGATAGGAAATCCCCTTTTTTTCTCCTCTCTATTCAGAGTTTCATTCAAGCCCCCCCCCTAAGAATACATAATTCCCAAATTCTGCACTTAAAAGGTTATGGAGAGAATCCCAACAATCATTTTTTTCTCTAAAGTGGACCCCATTTATCTCAAGACCTTAAAAACCGAGCATACCTAATTTGAATAAAGATCAATAAAATTGGTTGCAAGCCAATGAACATTAGAAGATGAGTCAATAAGTCGCATCTTGGATGGATCTAAGAGGGTACAAAGTCCTCAAGAGGCCCCTCTTGGACTAACTATTGTGATCCCACTACCATACCACATAAAAGGTTGTTGCGCTATTGATTCCTATTCTTCTAGATTTGTTTCTTGGAGGAGGACAATAGAGGCCTTTTCTTTCTTGATTAGTGATTTCACGTCCATTCTTCTTTTTTATGATCTAAGTATTGTACAATTTCAAGATGAAACTATCATCATTTATTCTTGGAGGAGGGGGGGGCTTTGGTCAGGGAAATGCCTGGACTAATTTTGGTTCCTTTGCATCTTGCTTCACCCATTTGGATATGTTTAAGGTAGGTTGATGCCCCAACTCCTTTTCTTTTTTAGTTTTCTCAATCCTTATTTCTCTGTTCTTCTTCCGGGTAGACGTGTACATCATTCTTTTTCCTTGGATTTATCTACTTCATATTTCTCATCTAATGAACTTGCAAAGGAGATCCAACCACGCCTTCCCCAGGCGACAAAAAATATCCCTCATTTTTTGAAGAATCCACTTGAGAGGGGACAATATCTTCCTTAGATTTCGATGTAGAGATGGACTTTGTCGAGCTTTGAGGCACCTGACGATTAGAGGGTAAATCACGATTTGGTGGATTTGGCTGTGGGATCTCTCCTTCTTTCGATTCATTAGCTAAAACTTCATATCTATTACTAGTGTTCTCTTGGGAGGAAAATTTGTGCGATCCTTCCTTGATCTCAATAGTATTGTGCTTCAGGGAGGATGGCCCGACCACCTTTGAGGGGGTTTTCTTATGTTATTGGGAGGGTGGGGGTTGTATCCTTTGGGGGCCTTTCCTTCTTTAAGCTTGTTTCCATTGATCCCTCGCTTCTTCTTACTTTTTGGTTCTTTAGGTTTCTTTGGAAAATTTTTGGGAAAGTGTCCATAGTCATGGTAGATCTTGCATTTAAACGGTAGCTGACCATAGTCCACTTCTTGTATGTGTGACCAACTATCTAGATTTAGGTTGATTGCAGTTTGCAGGCCCTTCCCTAAATCCACTTCAACGTAGATTCTAGCGCAAGAAAAAATATCATCCTTGGCTCAACACAATATACATATCTTCCTAGGGCATTGTCGATCTTCCTAAAGGTTACATCATTCTAGCAATGCAGATGGAGGAAGGGTAACTTAACCCAAATAGGTATTATAGCCAGTACATCGCAATCCTGATTAAAATTAGGACTCCACCAATCCAGATAAAGCCCTTGTTCTATCATAAAATACAAACCACTTTGAAATATTTTGTCTTGATCTGATCTTTTTTTGAAAAAGAAGGTGAAAAAGCTCTTACTGTAGAAGGGCAAAGTAACCTCTCCCTTGACTAGGTGCTTCTAGTTATTCAAAACCCATTGACGCACTATTTTCAAGGAGGGCCATAAACCCAAGAATTGGTCCACAGGCCCTCAATCTACCAACTGAAAAGCTCGAGATATAGCTTGAAGTGTAGAGATCTCCACCTTAGGGATCTCATTAAGCTTTTTTACAAACCAAGAAGAGGAATCCTTCTAAAACTCTAACCTATTTGAGACCACAAAATTAAAGGTCGCAATCTCCTGGTTGATCCGGGAGGGAGAGACCAGATTGGTCATGGTAGACCACCTAACCCAAACAGATTCACGTGGGCCAAAGGGAAGCTATGCGAGATAAAGTAGAGCTGGGAGGGAAAGGAAAGAAAGCATAGATGGAAAGGAGTAGTAGGAGAAATTCCAGCCCACTAGCAGGCTAGGGCTGTGACGACCAGCAAGAAAGTCATATTGAATAAGGGGTAGCTCTCAGCCTTAGGGTTGCAGAGTTGGGTAGTGCAAAATGAGTGATTTCTAATTTTGTTAAGGAATTCACATTAAATAATATAGGATGTTCATGGTATCAAACAATTAATATGGGAGTTATATTATAAAAAACATTTTTGGTAAATTGTGTATTTATGTTTAATTTAAAGTTAGTAAATATATAATATCTATTTTTAAGTTTAGATTATATATATATATATATAGTATAATGAAATTAATATCAATTTTAATATTAATTGTTTTTAATTGTTTTTTTATTAATATATATTCGGTCATGTCCAAGAATAACACCCAAACAAGGTTGGGAATTGAACCAGTGACTTAACATGATCTAGGAGTTCCTTAACAATGCACCTGATCATTGTCTATCCAAGACCCCATGGACTAATTTTTATTATCATTATTTTTAATAAATATACACATATTAAAATAGATAGTAAAAATTTTGGCAAGCAAGATAAAAAGTAATACTTTTTAAATTTTTATTATTTTTTATAAATAAAACTTGAAAAAAAATTGTTTGAATTTGTTGTCTTCCCTATAAAATGTTAACTATTTTTATTAAATATTATTGAAAATATCAATGTTTTTATTAACCAAAAATTATTAAATGTTTATTTTTAATCAAAAACTAAATATAGGGGAGCCAGGAGTGGGAGGTATTATTCTTTGTCCTGATGAAAAAATTGAGTCTGAATATGCTTGGGGATTGGCCATTACAACCAACAATCAAGTTAAGTATTTATCACTTTGGAAGGGTATGGAATTAACACTTTCCAATAACATTCGTAAACTCACCGTGTTTGGAGACTCAATGTTAGTCATTAATCAATTAGTAAGGGCTAAGGTAAAACCAAGCTCAAATCACCCACCTTTTCTCCAAAGGATTATTCTGCTCTCACAACAATTTAATCAGATTGAATTTTTTCATATAAATAGCCATTTGAATTCAATGGCATATGTAAAGGCAAAAAAGGGGCAACACTAGAAAAGGGGAAATAGAACTTGAATCTAGGACAATTGGCCATACCTTCATACCTTAGAATAGAAGGAGAATCAAAAGTATTTTAAAATGGCCTTTATGGTCCTAGGGTAAAAAGCGAATGACCAAAATAGTATGGCAGACCCAGCTCACACTCCACTTCTCTCTTGGAGTTCAGCTTGCAAATTAGAGCACAGGTGTGCTGGTATGAAGTGCACATTTAATCATCAGTTACGAAGACTCTAGGTGTTAATGCATAGCATTAAACACTGCAACATATGGAAATCTCATGTAGCTTTAACACTTCTAGAAAGTGGAAATTGGCATCACGTTGTCAGGATTGAGCAATAATACAAAGGACCTTGATCCCTCAATTATCCCTATGTTGTCATCAACAATATCTTGGCTTCGATATGGTGAATTCTCATAACTTAAGTATTATGTGATGGCCATGGCGTATTTATAAGGAAAGAATATGCAAACAAGGAAACAAGCATCTTTCTCAAACCAATAGGAAGGAATAAAGATAAGAGGGCATTAACTACCATAACTAACTAATCAGGAAAGTTAGAACCATAATGAACTAAGGTTTAACATAGATTAAATAGCATTGAACATTAACATAATTTTTTGGGGGGAGAAAAAGAAGATAGAATTTTCCTTTTAATTAGGATAGATAATGATATGCAAATTTATACCTTATTCATTACCGACACCTTATGTAACTATCATCTAGATTCCTCTATCCATAGGCCAATTAGGACTTCAAGACTACAACTCTTCACCATGAAATAAGATGAAGCAAACTAAGAGGTTTGAGACCTCACATGCATGAAAAGGATAAAATACCTAGAAATCTAGGCCTTTCCAAGGGATAGAAGTCATAAAAACCATAGGAAAACAACAAATTATTATTGCTCCAGCAAGAGGATATCATTATGATAACTTTTCTACTACATCAATGTTTAACCATCCCTTTCATTTATGCCTCTTTTCTACCATTTCAAGTTGGTTGATATAGTTTGGAATGGGTTTTAGAGAGTTACAATAATTTCCCTGTAATTATCACTTAGGAGCACATGATTTTTGTGAATTTGTACACTCTACATTTGCGAGAAGGAATAGCATGTGGATTTCCAATGAATGTTTAAAAAAAAAATCATAGTTAGGCTATAATATGTCCATATGGTAGTTATGGTGGCCAACTCAAGGCATCTATAAAATGGAGATGTCAAATGAAGCAATAACATTATCATATAAAGGAATAAGGCATTTGTGTCTTTTTCCATCTCTAGCATTTAATACATATTTGGTGAGAATGTTCCACATTAACATCTTTTACAAATTCTATAATTCTCATGCTCTCTCGTAAAGAGTACATGTTTTTGAGTTGGGGCGAGTTGTTACCCCTCAATTTTGCATTAGGAGTGCCAAATGTTTCTTTTCCAGATTTGTTTTAACATCTAAGTCGATATTATGCATGATTTGATAGGAGCCTATGATCAATTGTGTCATTACAAGGATTGTATTATGTATCATGAAAAAACAAATGTCTCACTGTGTATTTTATGTATTGTTTCTAGATGATGCTTAGTGTTTTGTGTAAAATGATTTTTTACCTCAAGGTGGTTTCTCTAGATCCTTGTAGTTTGTCGTGGCCTGCCCTTTTAGACCTCATTTCAATATATTCCATACCCTTGTGGATTATATTAACCATCTCTTAGGGGTCATTATGGTTGAGGTGGGTGAATGTTTGTGCTAATGTATTGTAAAAATTATCACACCTAAAAATCACACTTCCCTTTTAACATAAGCATGGATCTACTTTTGTGTTTGTCACAAATTGGTCTAAGTCATTGTCTACCTAACACTTCTAGGTCTTATGATATGTATTTAGTACCTGAGATCATGTAAACCCACTTTAGAAGGGATCTCTACATATTTTATCCACTAAGATCTTGGAGGGCTCCTTTCTCTAATGTCTTGAGGCTTCTAGGATGATTTTTAAAGAACATTGATCTGAAATGACCATATACTAAAACTTGATGTAGAATTTATTAGCCATTAATGAGTTTGAAGTTTATCTGAAAGCACTGAAATCGAGGAAAATTGCTTGAATTGATCACTTTACGACAGCTAATAAACCATGATTAAGATGCAAAACAAAAATGAAAACAGTGAAAGCACATATATACCAGACAACAAGATTGATTACAAAGTTCATCCCTAATGGACTATGTCTCTGGGTCCGCTTTCAAGATGAGCGACCGTTTTTATTAGGAATGAGAAGGAAGAATTCGATTACACAGTTAATTAGACAGACTAAACTTTCACACAGGCAATTTTGACCTCTATCATTTGATAGCTCTCTGAACTAGCTTTCCAATGCTGCTTATGGTTTCCAAATCCGACTCTGGATGCTCCTGAAACACTGAAAACAAAATAGCCTATGTCCTCCAGAACCTGCATAGAAAAACCCAAAACCCCCAAGCTATTCTTCAATGAGCAAAACTACCTCTTATAGGCCTGCCAGTACATGGAAGCCTCCTTGACTGATTTTTAGGTGTATCAACTGACTTGAAGGGTCATATGGTTCGGTCTAGTAGCATAGGGACACCTTAGGGTTTAGTCACAAGGTCACCGAATTAATTTGTTTGACAAAAAAAACCAAATAAAACCAAAAATAACTTTGGATTAGCTCGAAAGACACTAGGTTGAAGCTAACCGGGTAGAGGGGAGACCATTACATGTAAGTGCCTGTAATAGAATTGTTGATTAGCAGTTACCTCAGTGGCTTGTTCTCCAATGGTTCTGGTGACCGTTAGCAGAATTGTGTCACATGTGATTACTTCTAGCGCTAATAAAACCTCCGACCATAAATACTGTAGAGTCAACCCCGACAGTTAGCATACCTCATCCACATGTTGCAGTTACTCCTCGCGGTTCCTGCACGGTCAAGGTCTGCGGCTTTGCTAACTCTGACGGTCAACCTCTATCTGTTCACATGAATCGGTTTTTCCGACGTGGTTTTTTAGCCTGCGGTTAGAATAATATAAGGTTTTGTATTGTTTGTAATGTTTTTGTATTGAAAATGAATAGGACGAGAGTGTTATGAAACATAGTTTGTCATGTTTTTTTAATACGTAGGTTAATGTATTAGGGTTAGGGATTTTGCTTAGGTTTTGTGCATTTGATACATAGTTTAGTGCATTAAGGAATGGTGTTTAGCATAGGATTGGGGTTTGTAGAACTTAGACATAGGTCTAGGATTTAATACATAGATTAGGGTTTTTATGTAGTTTTTTAAAAACCAATATGTACAATATTGTCACAATGCGACGTTTGCAACATTCATCTCATGATGATAATAAACCCATGCCTATCATCAACAAACGATGATATCGATCCTCTGCCACGACGACACCCATGTCGACACATCAAACCTCTGCGATGGACAACACAACCATGTCGACACCAATCCTGTTTGTCGAACGACAGAAATACATGTCGTTGACCAAACTCTAGGTAATTGTCGATGAATTCAAGTCAACAACCAGGTGCTAAACCATCTCCATTGAACACCATGAAAACCTATGAACATTAATTGAACAACCTGATCATAACCAATGCTATCGAAACTGAGCTGAAGCGATGACACTGAATGATACCCATGAACTCTGATGACGACACTTTGAACACTTGTGCAATTTGATCGACGAATCCCCTTGGATCATTCCTCTCCACTTGAAAGCTTTTGGACCAAAAAAGTTTGACTAAAAAAATAGTCAATGAGGGTAGAACTCCCTCTTTTTCCACCTTGACCTGACGATGTACTAATACATGCGATCAATCACCTGCATGTGATGACCCTGATAATGCTGACCATGATACCTTTCGATTTGGTGACCTGTTTCTTCCATCTGCAGTATGAAAAACTTGCGACGATGGGCAAACAACCTATTATCAACATGGAAATTGAATTCTTTCCAAGAAGAATCATGAGTTAGTGATTTGAAAACATCTTTGAAAACAATATTTGTAGAACTTTGTTCAATACATATGATGGGTATTAACAATATACTTTCCGGAATAACTAAAATATTCAAAGACTCCTTTGATTTTGACTTCACATCAATTACTTGACTTGATTTACTTTCCTATTGACTAATTACTAAGTGAATTTGTTGCACATGACTCATCCAGCTGTGATGAAAACACTACTGCAACTTAGTTTGATTTTGAAAGTATCTAAGTAATTGTTGATTTATCTACTTCTTCATCTTTTAACTGATATTTCCATTGACAAACACTTTCACTTAATGCATTAGTTTTCAAATCATGATAAGTAAACTTTAGATCTGCTTTTGAAAATGCTTTGTCATGAAAACTTATAAACTTTGTCTCCACTTGAAATAATTAATTTTAAAAGCATGAAATGATGATGCAATACCAAAGAAATGCAACACTCACTTTCCCCAATACTGACCTGCACCTCTGAAACTAAAAATAAACATACCATCTGAAACCAGTCTCTGTTTAGACTCACATGTACCATTCCCTGAAATACATTGCTGATGATGATAGCTTCTAGAATTCAGTTGAATGAATGAATTGAGATTTATTATGTCTTTAAGAAGATGTTCATAGGACATTAAATGTATCTCATGTTGCTTATCTTGTTCATGAATAAGATTTCTTGGAAAAGAATTAACTACCTTGACTAATTGATCTATAAACTGAATCTCGTATCTCGAACAATCATCCTTATGTTGTTCCTTAATAAACATGAGTACATATTTACTTGAACTTATTAACTGCTTACCTTGATTTGTAACAATTAAATCCAAGTTTGATTTGACTTTATTTGCCCTAACAATAAATTCAACCCCTTCTTTCTTTAGGTGATATTTATTTTTTCTTCTGAAAAACACTGCATCTCTATCATAAAGGTAAGGACTTCCTAAGACCACTCCACATATGTCTACTAGGACCACATATAACTCCACTTCATCAATGTACTTAGATGTAATTGAAAATTTTAACTAGCACTGCTTTGTGACATGTATCTGAGTTGATTTATTAATCCAACCTAATAGGTACGGTCTTGGATGATTATGTGTTTCCAGTCCCAATTGATTAACTGTATGTTCAGATATTAAATTTTCTTGCAATCCACTGTCAAACATTGTGTCAATCTTTGTATTCTTAGAAGTTCTCCTTATTGGAAGAGTTCAACGCTTTTATCCTCATGTGGAGGATTTATGTTTGAAGAAGATACATTAGTTTTCAAACTTGAACCAGTATCAAAAATTTTACCTGTCATAACCATGGCGGTTATCCTCCTCTCATCACCTAAATCTAACCCAGATCTTTTTGGACTACTGCAATGGCCTTCTTTTCATCCTTTTCCTTAAGGAACTTTTTGGGCTTAAGTTTTGGATGAATTTTCTAGCACTTCGATTCATCATGACCGATTCTCTGGTAATGAGAATAGGTAGATCTTTCCTTCTAAATGATCACTAATTTCTTTCTCTTCGAAATGTTCTTCCCCTTACTATCACTGGAATCTTTGGTTTCCAACTCTTTGGATGACTGAGATGAAGACTTGAATGGTCTACCACCTAATTCAATATGTATGGCCTGAACACACACCTCGTCAAAATCATCAGGATTAAACATCAATAAAGTATGCTGCAAATATGAATGTAAATTGCCGATGTATTTTAACAAAGTTTCACATGTATCCAATGAAATACCAAGTGCCAATGCTTTCTTTCCGAACTCCTGAGTAAACTCCTAAACACTCTTCCCTTTACCTTGCCTCAGATGCTGCCAATCAATAACAGCTTGCTGCATGTATCCTAAAGGATAGAATTGTTTCCTATGAGCTTTCAAAAACTTAGTCCATGAAGAGATGACTTTTCCTTTATGATTTACATCTATCTGAGTTTTGCTTTCCCACCAGATTAAAGTTGTTCCCCCCATTCTAAGTGTAGCTAACTGAATTTTAGTTTTATCTTTAAAAATGTTTTGAATACAAAAATACACATCTAACTGCTTTATCCAATTATCTAGCTTTTCAGGATTCATTTCGCCATCATAAACAGGTAACTCAAATTTAACATCAAGTTTCAAAAGAGATGTTTTCTTAGGTTTCTTTTCCATTTCAGATTCCACACTGGGAGAAGAAGAAGAAGAAGAGGATTGTTAGTATCAAATTATGATTGTCCATTCCACTTAAAAATCCTCTTTTGATTATCATTTTTGACCATCTAACCTTCATATTCCAGCTATAATCCTTAGAAACTAAATGATATGATTTCATTATCATTATTTTCAGCTTGAAATTAATTTTTGAAATTATTGTGTTAAAATTGACATTTTTCAAAAAATTACAAGAAGTTGTAACTTCCTGTAATTTCTCCATTGCTTGACATGTTGCATAGCAGGTGGGTGAATTTGAATATTGTGGGCATGAAGCTAAATGTACATAGATGGTGGATTACCTATCCACTTTCGAATTTGAAGGAAATAGGTGTCCGGTCAACGCTAGTCAAACCCAACCACTTCAACAGAATTTCCAGATTTTGTGAACAAAATAATTTCTATTTTCAGAATTTTTGCATAACTGAAGGAATTGATCCAATTTCGACCTTCTTGGATGTAATTAATAGAACTCTGTTAGGATAATATGGAGGAGGAATAGCTTCTTTTGTTATAGGATTTATGATATATAACCCATGAGAAAAGATTATGTTTTTGCTAGATTTTGGACACATGAAAGTACAGTTTGTGCATTTTTAATTTCCAGACTTAATACAGAGTTCACTATCGCATTTATGCCTTCAAATCCAATAGTAATATTCTTCTTAATTGATTTTCAGTGTGCTTGTGAAGTGTTGAAGGACCCTCATCACTACGCTAGTACACTCTGTCATCAAGTTTCTTTACTAGTTGCATAGATAAATTTAAAACTCAAAGATTATTTTATGTGCTATAAGGAAAATTATGTGATTGAAATTGTTAATTGGAAAGGATTTGCATTCGTTGTGAAAATAGCCTTGTAAAAGGACTCAACCAATACTGATCTTGAAGATTAACATATATATTCTTGTTGTTGTATAATTTCAATATCTGCTTATTAGCTTTAATTTCAAAGATAGTTCACGGTTTTATTTCCAAGTGATTCGGATTTGTAATTGTTAAATTCAATTTGCAGTTAGATAAGTGATTCTTGTAAGATATTCAACTGCCATTGGTTTGCAACGTTACTTATCTTATTTGTTACTTGGATTAGTTAGGTGTTGATATTGTTTTGAATTGTTATGATCTGAGGATTGGAAAGGATTCTATTGAGCAAGATTCTTGTAAGGGAATGATAGGATTTTGAACCAATCATTAATACTCTGTTTTTGTTACCTAGGAAATCAAAAATTCATTAGATTTGTTTTCATCTAGATTGATGCTTAAGTGATTGAAAATACAAGGAAGGACCTCTTGTAAGAGAGCACTGTTAATTTCATTTCACTAGGCTATCATTAGAACCTTAAATCCTTCTAGATCTATATACATTAGATGAGTGCCTCTAAGAGTACTTTCTCAGGTTGATAAAGGACTTAAGAGCTTAACTTACCTTAGTAAGTAAATACCAAACATTTTGGCGTCGTTGCCGGGGAGGTGCAACTAGAAAGATTTAGAAAAAAATCTAAAAAAAAACACTTAAAATCAACAAACAACAAAAAAAATAGATTTAAATTTAATTTTTAGTGATGTTTATTTATGTCTAGATTTAAGGATGAGAAAGGAATATTCAAAAAAACCCCCCAACCAACAACTAACCCACCATTAGGAGCAGAACCATTGGAAAAGATTGAGTACACAACACCAACTAGAAAAGTTACTATAGAAAAACTTGAGGAAAAACAAAGATCAAGCCAAAGACTTACTCTCATTGAAAGACAAATCCTACTAGCTCATGAGGAAAAGAAAAGAGATATATCTGAGACTTCTACATTAGGGAAACTAAAAGAGAGTAGTACAAGAATCCAACAACCTATCTTTGAACAAATTTTCCCTCAAAAAATGAAACAAGAAGAAGAGATAGAAACCTTAGATTAATCACAAATCACAATGGCTGAAGACGGAGGATCCAGAGGACCTACTGCAGAACAACTAAGAGAGTATGAGAGATAAATGGAAGAAAGGAGAAGAAAAAGAGAGAATGAAGAAAAACAAGGAAATGATACTCTGTTTGGAGGAAATCCAAATCCACCAAAAATGGAGGAATCCACATTTAAATTTCCAATTCAAGATAGAGGAGAATATATGGATGAGGAAATTAAAATGAAAAATATACCACCATCTGTACTACCAAACTTTTATGGTATGGCATCTGAAGACCCTGATTCATTTTTGTTTGAATTTGACATAGTACGGCGAACCTATGGATATACCGATGATGCACATAGACTTAGACTTTTGCCTGCTACATTAAAAGCAGCAACACTTAGGTGGTTCATGGGATTAGGTGAACATTCAGTCACTGATTGGGGTGACATGAGAAAAATATTTTTGAAGAAGTATCAACCTTACTGTCGATAAAAATATTATAAAGATGACATCTTTAGAATGAATGAACAAGAAGATGAGGCCTTAGAAGAGTACTTGGAAAGATTCTCATATAATATACAAAAATCAAAACATAGAACCATGTCTGTTGATCTTATTCGAATAATATTTCTTAAGGGAATCCAGGATGAGTATCTAGATGACCTCAATCTCATGGGTAAAGGGGACATTTCTAATTTACCTTTTGAGGAGGTCGTTGACTTGTGTAAAAAGTACTCTAGAAGTAGGGCAAGAAATGGAAAAAGAGCTATGACATATAAGATGACTAAATCTGCTACAGGAAATATTACTAGAGCTGAACTAGGTAATCTATTTGAAGATTTCAAAATAGACCTTCTAAGTACTTTGGGGAATCAAATAGACATTTTGAAAACAAATAAAAGACAAGTTGAATAAGAAAAAGAGTTATCTATATGTTGTCCTAAATGCAAACGAAAACATGCTTTCAAAGAATGTCCTTTAGATAATATGCAGATTTGTCGATTTTGTATCGAAAGTCATGACACCAAGGATTGCACAAAGATGAAAATTTTGTAGAACTGTAATTTGGAAGCTAACGCAGAAATGGAGAAAATGTATTTCATGGGAGCTAGAAGGCCATGGCATCCAAGACCTCCAGGTATGTATCAAAATCCAAATTCAGCAAATTATAACATGCTTGTTCAAAATTCTTGGAATGTTCCTATGCCTTGGCAAAATTGGTTTAATCAACAACAACAAACTTATCCACAACAAGGATGGAAAGGATATTCTTATCCTCAGCAGTTTACTCAACAACAACCTCATCAATATCAGCAACCATTTGCTCAGCCATATCCCCAACACTATCAACCACAATATTCTCAGCCATATCCACAACAATACCCTCAACAACCAGTTGCTTATCAACAACAGACTCCTCAACAAACCTTACCTGCTCCTCCACAAATAAATTCACCACAACTACAATTACCATCCAACCAACCTCCTAAACCCACACAACTACTAGCTCAACCCATAGCTAACCCAAACAACCGAATAGATACACCAGCTTACAACGTAGATGAGGGACCATTGTACCCAACTCTACCACTGCAAAACATTGAACTAATGTCAGGTCAAACTCTACAGAAAGAACCTCCACCTATTCAAACGCATTCACAAAAAGAGAGTTAAAATGATGAACAAAAAAAAAACACACACACATCAGAAAAAATGACCCAACACAAAACAATCTAGAACGGGGTCAACAAATCAAAACACTACAATCACCTCCAATTCCAGAATGATTACTTCAACCAAAATTACCCACACCTTTGCCACAATTTGATGTTCTTGATTAATTGCAAAATGTGTATGTCAAAATGCCATTACTCTAGGAAATCAAGGATATTCCAATTTATACCAAAGCAATTAAAGAGCTTTGTCTCAAAAAGCCTACAAAGAAAAGATTTGATCCACAAACAATACAAGTTATTAGCGATTTAGCTAGCCTGATGTCAAATATCATATCCATGGAAAAATATGTTGACCCAGGCATACCTAGAGTCACAGAAATTATCAACAAAATTTCAATTCCAAACACTCTGGTTGATTTAGGAGCTGCAATAAATGTAATGACATTGGACACAATGAAAACTTTGTAGCTAACAAATTTACAGTCAGCCCCGATTGTTTTGGAATTAGCAGATCGCTCTAAAGTCATTCCTGAAGGGGTACCGGAAGATATAATTGTTTCATTGGACTCTTGGGAGTATCCAGTGGATTTCTTAGTTTCTAGCCAAAATCAAACCTAGGAGGACATCCACTCATACTTGGAAAACCATTGTTGGAAACTGCTGATGCATTCATTGGATGTAGATCTGGTAACATGATCATTTCTAGGGGCACATAGAGGAAACAACTTACCTTGTACCCATTAGCACAAGCTCCAATAGTAACACAAAACTTATGGCTCGATGACAAGTACAATGATGAGGAAGAAATATAATTTGTTTTAAGCATCAATCAAATGTATGATATCGAGGAGAATAATAATGAAGATTTAGTGGAAATGTTTATCTCTCAACTTGGTGTTTCAGAAGAATTGAGAAATGAACAATACACTGCTGCAAATCACATATTGGCACAAAGCTTTCAGGAAACTTGTACCATGTATTCTCTAAAAACATTATTTGAAGAGATCTTTCCAATCAACTCCATTACAAACATACAAAGCAAGACTATAGAAATCATCCTAGGAAATACATTGAACATTGGGGCATTTCTAGAAACATCTCAAGAACGGAAATTGCTTGATTTGCTTACCAAATACCAAGAGGCATTCGCTTGGGAGTACATTGACATGCAGGGAATTCACCCAGAAACTTGCACTCACCATATCTATACAGACACTAGCATCCAACCAGTAAGGCAGCCATAGAGATAGATGAACCCCATGGTCAAAGAGATTGTAAGAGACGAACTACAGAAGTTACTAATAGTAAAGTTAATTTACCCCATTTCTGACAGCCAATGGGTATCTCCGTTAGTAATAGTTCCCAAGAAAAATGGTAAGTGGCAAGTTTGTGTTGACTATCGACAACTGAATAAGGCCACCCTTAAAGACTATTTTCCACTGCCATTTATTGACCAAGTTTTGGATACATTAGCTAGAAAAATGTCATTTTCCTTTCTGGATGGTTTTAGTGGCTACAATCAGATGAACATAGCCTCAAAAGACCAAGACAAAACAAAATTTACATAGCCTCAGAAGACCAAGACAAAACAAAATTTACTTGGTCATGGGGCACTTATGCTTACAATGTACTACCATTTGGCTTGTGCAATGCTCCAACAACATTTCAAAGAGCGGTATTAGCAATTTTTGCTGATCTGGTCCATGAATGTGTTGAGGTATATATGGATGATTTTTTAGTATATGGTGATTCCTTTGACAATTCTTTGCTTACAATGATGTATAGAAACAAACTTCTCCTTAAGTAATGAAAAATTTTATATGATGATGAATGAGAGCATAGTCTTAGGACATCATATTTCTCCTGAGGGAATCAAGTTAGATCAAACCAAAATACAAATTATTGTCGAATTGCCAATTCCAACAAATCAAAAAGATGTAAGAAGCTTTCTTGGTTATGCAAGCTATTATCGAAGATTTATTGAAAACTTTAGTAGGATAGCTCTACCTTTGTTTAAACTTCTTGCAAAAGATGTCTCCTTCAATTGGAATGAGGCTTGTCAACATGATTTTGAGAAACTAAAAGAGAAACTAAGCATTGCTCCAGTTTTAGGGGACCCAATTGGATTTTACCTTCTCACATCTCAACTAATGCATCTCATACAGCAGTAGGGGCTTCATTAGGGAAAAAATAAGATGCTTTAACTTATGCCATTTACTTTATCAGTAAAAACTTGACACCTACTGAACTCAACTACATAGTAACAGAAAAGGAAATGCTTGCAATTATACATGTGGTGAACAAATTTCACCACTACATAACTGGATATGAAGTCCTCATTCACACAGATCACTTCGCCATTAGATACTTAATGAATAAACCTATTACTAATGGCAGGATCACTAGATGGTTACTCTTAGTGCAAGAATTTAGTATTACCATACTGGATAGACCAGGGAAAGAAAACCAAGTAGTAGACTACTTTTCTAGACTACAAAATCCAGGTGAAGTTGTTCAAGTTGAAGATTCATTTCCTGATGAACACTTGTTTTCAATTTCAGTGTTAAATCCATGGTATGTTGATTTAGCTAATTACTTGTCTACAGGAAAAGTACCACCATCTTTTAGCTCAAAGGAGAAGAAGAGACTCATCAAACAAAGTGCAAGATATTCATGGGTTAATGGCGATTTGTTTTACACTGGTTATGATATGATCATTAGAATATGCATTAGAGAGGATGAAATTATTGATATACTAACATCATGCCATGATCAACCTTGTGGTGGCCATTTTGCAGCTAAGAGGACAACACACAAAATTCTTAGCCTTGGCTACTATTGGCCATAAATTTTCAAAGATTCAAAGAAGTATGTAAGAAGTTGTGATAGCTGCCAATGCATGGGCAGACCAACCACCTTCGATGAGATGCCACTATAGCTACAAGTACATCTAGAGCCATTTGAAAAATGGGCTCTTTACTTTGTTGGATCCATCAATCCACCATCCAAAGGTAAGAAGTACATTCTTATATGTACTGATTATGTGACTAAATGGGTTGAAGCAAAGGCACTTGCAAGGGCAACTGAACAAACAATAGTCAATTTCCTTTTTGAAGAAATCTTTGTTAGATATGGAGTACCCAGAGAGATAGTAACTGACCAAGGGAGTCAATTCACTTCTAGATTGGTTTAAGAAATTACTGACAAGTACAAAATCAAGCACAGAAGGAGTACACCCTACCATCCACAGGCCAATGGCCAAGTGGAATCTATAAACAGGACACTAGAAGGGATCATGACAAAAATAGTGGCAGCAAAGAAGATTTCATGAAGGCAGTATCACAGCAAAAGGAGGTACATATAGTATAGCAGTCAGTTGTAATATCTAAGCCTTAATTAGTTTTTTTTACATTAATTATATATAATTATCTATATATATATTATATAATATATATATATAAATATATATATAATGTTTAGATATGAAAACTAGATATGGCATAGTCTAAACATGAATTCTTATGAGAAAACCAAGCAATTGGATTGTAATAATTCCTTTTTCTTTAGTTTGAATTTCAAAATAAAAAGATTCTCAAAGAAACATGACTTGAGGACAAGTCAAATCATCAGTAGGGGAGAAGAAAGTCTGAACTTGTTCATGCTTTTCCATCTCCCTAAGTTCATCTCTAGCAGAGGAAGAGATTTGTCTTTACATTTTCTAATGGAATTTCAACAAGAAATGATTGTTGTTCAGTTTTTTTAAAGGATTTGATTAAAATTTAAACATATCTCATAAAGGGACCTATTATCCACAATTTTTCACTTTTCAGAAAGGGACCTGTTATCTACAAATTCTCATTTTCAGAGAAGGGAGATGTTCTATGCACATTATCAGAGTGGGACCTGTATAAAGGAAGATTGCATCTGCAAAGAATAAGACTGCACCTAAAAAGAAGAAGATTGCAAAGAAGCAGAGTGGATTGCACCTAAGGAAAAGAGATTACACCTAAGAAAGAAATGGACACCATCACATTCTACTATGCCTAAACATATCAAGCAACAAAAGCTAGCTTCCAAACAAAGAAATATCAAAGGGCTGTAAGAATTTTCATTTTAATACTTTTAATTTCTTTTATTAATTCCAAGTTTTAATTAGTGGTTTATGATGTTAATTGATTGTAGTTTCTAATATCTATCCTATCCTATATCATACATGCCCATTTTTATATCCTGTAGGAGTCATTCCTACTCTTAAAAATTAGATTTTCTATCCTATACATACATTTCTAATTACATTAGTCCTATTTTCTATCATGTACATATCCCTAAAGCCTATCTTGTATCTTATACACGCATTTCTAATTCAATATTCAACCTACAGTTGTAAGTACCAACAAACCTACTAAAACTATGCATGCGAACTTAGAACCAATGAAGTCAACAACTACAATATTAGTAGCTATCAATCATAAGCTATAGATCTGAATTTTTAAAGATGGGATAACGACATGAAGATGAAGGATTTATAATTTTTTTTTATGGTTTTCAACCTAAAATTCTTTAAATCTAGAACATAAAAGATATTTGATAAGACAAAGGGTATGTTATCTAATGAGGATTAATGGTTAGTTCAGAAAAAGCATAATGACCCAATGCCCTCACGATCTGAAGATGACATAATGATCCGTAGCCTCACAATTTCAGCAAAAGGGTTTGCACCATACCCAATTTCATCATTCCACTACTGTTGCCAGGACTGCTCAGGATGTCATTAAGAATCCCTGTGTAAGGAACTGAAGGATTATCATTGAAGTATCTGCTGCGTGAAGGGATGGAGGGTTCATTGCATAATCAAGTAATTAATGGAGGTAGCAAGGTTCATTACGAATGAAAATGTTGTGTTAAAAACAAGGAAATAAGCATTGTATTTCTCACAGAGTATAGGTATAAGTCTGAATCTGTAGAAAACACTGCAAATTTCTCCTAGTAACTGATAATAGTTGTTTAACATTCTGAATATTAGAAAGAAATCATCTCTGAAATACATAGGGGTATAATGTCACGAGTATGTTGACAATAACAATGTCAACATACAAGTAAGAGGGCCATGACATAGGGGAGATTCTGCAGAACCGGTTGAAGGGCATTTCAATTTAATTGATAGCATCCTCCACGAAAACAGAGACATGCATAGCACTCAGGCTCAGGTAGTTTTCTTATTGAAACTGTGGTAAAAAAAAATTTACAGCATAAGGGAAATGTAGTAAATTTTTACAAACTATGGTAAAAAAAAAAATTACAACTGTAAATTCTTCTTACAACACAGGGTAACCAGAGTTTAAAAAAAAAAAATCTCATGGAAAATCGAACAGTGCCACAACAATTTGACCCTTCCAAATACCATAAGGACTGCATATACATTTTTAGGGGAAAACAATGGCTAACATTCTTAGAAAAATTCAATGGGCACAATGAGATAACAACAATGGAGTTTGCCTCTTCATTTACTGGAGAGAGGGTCATTGTAGGAAACTTGTCTTTTAGGGTATCAGAAGACTCACAATTGCTCAAGCAATAAGCATAAGCCCAGAAGGGGAGAAGTATTTTAAAACCAAGCAGTTCAAGGAGAAAACATGGACACATTTCATATCCAAGACAAGGGTATCATCAGTTGACTAGAAATCGGGGATTCCTAGTAGTTGGCTCATTCATCCATGGGATGAAATAGTCTATGTCATTCAAAAATTTATAATATGTGAGGGAAGATACAACATTGTATTTCTTTATCATATCAAATTGTTAATGCATCTAAGAGGAGGCTGCATTATAATCTTGCCTTATTTTCTTTTGCAAAGCTTGACTAAGATGTCTAAGACCATACAAAAACAAAGGAAAAAGAAGGATAGGAGCCTATACCATTTTGGTTTGGTAAAAATCTTGATTGAATTTGAACTGCAAAAGATAAGTGTGACATGGAAGAAATTCTTAGTGACTAATGATTTTATGGTAGATGAGGAGCAAGCAAAGCAACAGAATTCTTAGGAAGAACAATAGAATTTAAAGGAAGGGAAACAACATGCAGAACTATTGATTGATGTAAATGCTATAGAGGAAGACTTTTCATAATACAGAATAAGTAACTTTGTTCCATCCAGCAGCAGTATCAAAACAAGGAGAATGGTAAGAGAGGACATCGAGAGGGCTGAACAAGATAAAATTTTCTCCACTTACACAAGAAGGTCCAGAAAGACTAAGTTTGGTCAGAAAGGGAAAATGGTGGAGGAAGATGATATTCTATAATAGCCACAGTATGACTATATACAAGGATTGGAAAGTAAAGACAAGGAAAAGGAACAACAAGAACAGAAATTCTCAAGTAAAAAGAAAAGAAAACTGGCAAGGAAAGTTGAGAAATTACAGCAGCAACTTATGGAATCAGAAGTTTTCGAAATAGTGGTGAAAAGAGAAAATGAAACACTCAAAATACAAAGCAAGAAGTTTCAATATGAGAATGAAAAATTGAAAAAGAAGGTTAAGAAACACATAGCATACAAAACTCAAATTTGTAGGAAGGCCTATAAACTTTACAAGCAAAAGAAGGCAATTAAAACCAAGTATCAAATCTTGAAGACAGAGTATGAAGCCCAAATGAACATCAACACTTCAGGCAATAGAAGTAGAAGCAAAGGCAGAAGGCAAAATTTGACAGGTTAGAATTCATTTTCATGAGGGCATGCAAAATCCTGAGTTTGGGGGAATGTTGGTATCAAATTATGATTGTCCATTCCACTTAAAAATCCTCTTTTGATTACCATTTTTGACCATATAACCTTCATATTCTAGCTATAATCCTTAGAAAATAAATGATATGATGTCATTATCATTATTTTTAGCTTGAAATTAATTTTTTAAATTATTGTGTTAAAAATGACATTTTTCAGAAAATTACAAGCTGTAACTTCTTGTAATTGCTCCATTGTTTGACATGTTGCATAGCAAGTGGGTGAATTTGAAGATGTGGGCATGAAGCTAAATGTACATGGATGGTGGATTACTTATCCACTTTCAAATTTGAAGGAAATAGGTGTCCGGTCAATGCTGGTCAAACCCAGCCACTTCAACAGAATTTCCAAATTTTATGAACAAAATAATTTATATTTTGAGAATTTTTGCATAACTGAAGGAACTGATCCAATTTCGACCTTCTTGGATGTAATGAATAGAATTATGTTAGGATAATATGGAGGAGAAATGGCTTCTTTCGTTATAGGATTTATGATAAATAACCTATGAGAAAAGACTATGTTTCTGCTAGATTTTGGACACACGAAAGTACAGTTTGTGCATTTTTAATTTCCAGACTTAATACAGACTTCACTATCGAGTTTATGCCTTTGGATCCAATAGTCATATTCTTCTTAATCGTTTTTTAGTGTTCTTGTGAATTGTTGAAGGACCCTCATCACTATGCTGGTACACTCTGTCATCAAGTTTCTTTACTAGTTGCATAGATAGATTTAAAACTCAGAGATTATTTTATGTGCTATAAGGAAAATTATGTGATTTAAATTGTTAATTGGAAAGAATTTGCATTCATTGTGAAAAGAGCCTTGTAAAAGGACTCAACCAATACTGATCTTGAATATTGACATATATATGCTTGCTATTGTATAATTTCGATATCTGCTTATTAGCTTTAATTTCAAAGATAGTTCATGGTTTGATTTCCATTCAGATTTGTAATTGTTAAATTCAATTTGCAGTTAGATAAGTGATTCTTGTAAGAGACTCAACTGTCATTGGTTTGCAACATTACTTATCTTATTTGTTGCTTGGATTAGTTAGGTGTTGAAATTGTTTTGAATTTTTATGATATGAGAATTGGAAAGGATTCTATTGAGCAAGATTCTTGTAAGGGAATGATAGGATTTTTAACCAGTCATTAATACTCTATTTTTGTTACCTAGGCAATCAGAATTTCATTAGATTTGTTTTCATATAGATTGATGCTTAAGTGATTGAAAAGACAAGGAAGGACCTCTTGTAAGAGAGCATTGTTAATTTCATTTCACTAGGCTATCATTAGAACCTTAAATCCTTCTAGATCTATATACATTAGATGAGTGCCTCTAAGTGTACTTTCTCGGGTTGATAAAGGAATTAAGAGCTTAACTTACCTTAGTAATTAAAAAAAAAAACAAGGATGATGGAGATGATGGAGGTGAAGGTGGTTTATCATTCTTCCCTTTACCTTTGTCCTTCTTTGATGCCTTTGAAGAAGAAGCTGCATCTCTCGCCTTCTTGTCTTCACATAATTCTCCCAACATCTTCTGCATAGTTAAGAATTCCTGCTGAAATTGTTCCTCACTCATCTTTGTTTCAGTGTTTTCACCTGCATCAGGTCCTGACATGGTCAATTTCTGAACGGGTCATCGCTTTCCAATCTCTGGATCGGTTTGCTCAAGGATTCCTTCTCCTCATTGCGACTTAGACTTGGTTAACATTCAATGGCACATTCTACAAATGCAACCTGCTCTGATACCAAATTATATGATCTGAAATGATCATATACTAAAAACTGATGTAGAATTGATTAGCCATTAATTAGTTTGAATGTTAACTAAAAGCATGGAAATCGAGGAAAACGGCTTGAATTGACCACTTTACGATAGTTGATAAACCATGATTAAGATGCAAAATAGAAGTGAAAACAGAGAAAACACAAATATACCATACAACAAGATTGATTACGGAGTTCGTCCCTGATGGACTACATCTCCGAGTCTGCTTTCAAGATGGGCGACAGTTTTTATTAGGAATGAGAAGGAAGAAGTTGATTACACAGTGAATTAGACAGACTGAACTTGCACATAGGAAATTCCGACCTCTTTCATCAAATATCTCTCTGAACCAGCTTTCCAACACCACTTACAATTTCCAAATCCAACTCCAGATGCTCCCAAAACATTGAAAACGAAATAGCCTATGTCCTCAAGAACCTGCATACAAAAACCCAAAACCCCCAAACTATTCCTCAATGAGAAAAATTGCCTCTTATAGGCCTACTAGTACATGGAAACCTCCTTGACTACTTTTGAGGTGTATTAGCTGACTTAAAGGGTTCATATGGTTCGGTCTAGTAGCATAGGGACACCTTGGGGTTTAGTCACAAGGTCACCAAATTAATTTTGTTTAACAAAAAAAACCAAATAAAACCCAAAATAACTTTGGATTAGCCAGAAAGCCACTAGCTGGAAGGTAACCAGGTGGAGGGGAGACCGTTACATGTGAGCACCTATAATAGAACCGTTGATTAGCGGTTACCTCAACGGCTTGTTCTCCGGAAGTTCCGGTGACCATTAGCGGAATCGTGTCACATGTTATTACTTTTGGTGGTAATAGAACCTCCGACCATAAATATTGTAGAGTCAACCCTGACAGTTATCATAACTCGTTCACATGTTGTGGTTACTCCTCGTGGTTCTTGCGTGATCAAGGTCCACAACTTTGCTAACTCTGATGGCCAACCTCTATCTGTTCACACGAATCCATTTTTCCGACACAGTTTTGTAACCTGCGGTTAGACTGATATAAGGTTGATAATAAAAAATGAGAGGTCAAGGGATCAAATCTCGATCTCCCCACCACTGTAATGGTGATACATTCCAAATATAACAACTAAAATTTATATGATTTAACCACCAAATCATAACCATATCCCATTGTTAACCTTATCTCTCCATGTAATATAGTTCCACCACCATATATTAACTACTCCACACTATATTAATACATATTATGTTGCCATGTTTAACATCATGCGTTAATACCCCAACCATATTAACCCTTCAAATATTCATCAAGTGTGGCAGCAATTATGGTAAGTTTAGTTGTAGTTCAGTGAGTATGGAAGAGCTGCCAACAATGGTGGGCTTTACCTTTTTTATGCCAAATAAAATCATAACGACCTTAAATATATGTGGTGGTATAGTTCTAAACAGGGATCAACATGTGGTATAATGGTAAGTACCAATGTTTTTTGTAAATAGGTCGCGGGATCAATCCCGTTGAGTCTGCTAGTTTGTTAACAATAAATTTTGACCACCCATAAAAGGCCACATGTTAGCCTCTGATAGGGCCACATGTTGCCTTGGGATTCGTCCACATGCCACCAATAAAAGAATAACACTTGTCTTTCTCTAGATACACCACGTGTCAAAATTTCATTGGTGTTGGAACCTAGACCACGGAACCCTGAAGCGGAACCTTACTTGTTTGAACCATGAGCATTGACTTTGAACAACTTTACTTTGACTTTTTTGCCTTCTTTAACAATAACTTTGACCTTGCATAACTTTTGCATACAGAGTCAATTTTTTCCCATTCAAGTTGTGTTGGAATCATTTTTGCGAGCTCTACATGACGGGATGAATTTTGCTTGAATCCAATGACTTTGATTTTTTTTTTCCATTTTGGATCCCATTTGGATCACTCCTACCCACTGAGACCTTTTGGACCTCCAAAAGGTTGTTTACATTGTTTCAAGGTGAAGAAAATGTTTCTCCGCCTTCCAGGTATCTTTGGGACAACTTCTGTTGAATTTGTACATGTTACTCATCCACATAATCATTAGTACAACATAAAAACTACACAGCACATTGTTCCATTTTCCATCCACATCTACATCCATGTTTGTTTTTATCAACCACATACTGTTGAATAGAAACAAGTTGGATAACAACATTGAACATACCAACATAAAATGAAATTGTACCCTGCTAACTCTTCATAACTGGAACACATCTCAACTTATCATGCAACGATACTTGTACAAATTCTGGTTTCTCAAGCATTTTTTTCTGATTTGTTTTAGTTGTTTTATGCTTAAGTGTCGTCGATTGTACAAAAATAGTTTTACTTGCATAAGTTTCCCTCTTTAACTGTTCCACTCTTTGAAAACATTGGTTTTCCTTTATAGGATGAGAATGTACAAAATATTTAATTCCCCTTTTAAACAAGTGATATTTATTTTGTTCCCTATAGAAGATTTATTTTCAATCATATAAATAAGGGCTACCTATGACCATCACACATGCATCTAGTGGTACTACATCACATGTTACCTTATCCACAAATTGAGATGTAATTACAAATTGTAACACACACTTCTTAGTTACTCGCGACTTATGACTTTTACTCATCCAATTCATAGTATAAGGTTTATGATGCATTTTAGTTTCTAATCCCAACTGCTTAACCACTTCCTCAGAAATTAAGTTATCTTGAGATCCACTATCAATCAAAGTGTCAATCTTAGTTTTCTTCATAATGACCCTTATGTTAAATAACTTGCATCTCTTCCTCTAACAAGAACTATTAGAATCATTACCATCATTAGATTTACCTATCAAGCCCACTACTGTGATTTGATCCTCTTCACCTGAATTTGACTCCAAATCTAGTGGTTGTGTTGCTGCTGCAACTCTTTGCTTTCCCTTTTTCCCTTTAAACCACTTTGGTCACATTTCAGGGTGCAATTGCTAGCAAGTGTTCATTGCCATGCCCTTCTTTCTTGCAATGCTTGGAAGAGAGCTCATCTTCCTCTTTCATAACGAAGTTTTCTTTCTTTGCCTTCTTTTCTTGAAGTTGATTTCATTGACACTCTAGCTCCAGATTTTCTTGCTTAAATATAAGTTGCTTGCACAAAAACCTCATATAAATTAGTACGGCTAAACATAAGTACAGTGTTACGAATGTATTCAGGAAATCCTCCTATATACTTCACAAGTGTTTCCTGTGTATGCAAAGGGATGTTTAGCATCAAAGCCTTCTTACGAAATTCATCTGTATATTCCTACATCGATTTTCCTCTTCTTAATTTAAGACCTTTCCATTTGATCCAGGTGGATATTGTTGGCCACTCACCTATTCCACCTAGACCCCCTAGTCAGTTTCATCTGTTTGCTTAATTGTAGCACAGTTCACTATTTTTGGTAGTTTTTCAAGTCCTGAACTTCTGGAGCCATTTTGAGGTCCTAAACGACATTTTTTTGGGCAAAACAATGATTGCAATTGCAATCATGTCGATAGTTGTATTCCTCAGAGAGATCTTTCCAATGAGGTATCGTACACGTCAAATAGAGATAATATGACCAAGTTACGTCCCCAGGAAGTTGGCTCCCCAGCTAACCCCAACGGGGCCCATAAACTCTTGGTGTTACATCTCCTCGGGTTAGGGTTTTGCTTGTTTAGGGTTTTCTCTTATTGCTTAATAATAGAAAGTCCCTTGAGCCTCATTGTAACTTAGTTCAAAGGCATATAGCCACCACATCTCTTCTCATAAATAAGCTATCATCGCTCGAGCTAGTCTTATTTCCATTCCATTTGTAAGCATACTTTAGTATTTTTCTATTAATGAAATGAAGTGTTATTTATGTTGCATCTTTGTATTTATGGTTATATCTGTAATTTGTTGCATTCTTGTTTAAATCTGGATCGGTGTTATCAAAGAGGTCTGCTCTTTCTCTGTTTTTCTTTGCATGTCCCCAATGAGGTCAGGATATAAGGAGTTAGTGCTCAATCTGGTTGAACCTTTGCAGTAAAAGCCCTTAAAATCCTGACGACCTCCCATATCGGATGAAAAGAAAGATGAGGGTGAAGGAGATCCTATCAAAATCTCGCTCGAAGAATCCCTCGAGTGACAAAGGAACGCGATGATGGACAACTTTGCCCAAATCCTTTAACAACTACCCAAGGGTGACACATCTACTTCCAGCAGCTACTCTGGAAGTGCCACACTATTTAAGGTACAAGTTAATTTTGGCATTCCCATATTTGAGGGTCAAATAGATGCGGATGTCATAGATAAATGGTTAAATCTATTAGAAGGATATTTTTCTGTTCATGATTTTTCCAGCTAGGAAAATATCACTTTTGCACTTCTCAAAGTCACCCCCCATGTTGGGGACTGGTAGGAAACATACTACGAGAAGAAGGATGAAAGTATAGCCTCACTGTTTTCAGCCACAGCCATTTGGAAATCATTTTGGGATGACATCAAGGAGAAATACTACCCTATCAGAAGCTATGAGGATAAATACATAAAGTGGACCACGCTGCAGTAGGGAAGGTATGAAGACATGTCAGAGTTTACTAATATTTTTCATACCCTTCGAAAATGTTGGGTATCAAAGATTTAAAGTAGAATTTGGTACTCAAATATTGTGGCTGCCTACACAGATACATCTAGGAGGAGATAGAGTTCCTTGACATCTCGTTGCTTGGCATGGCGTACCGATACACTGTCAAGATCAAGCAGAAGTTTAAACAAAAGAAGTGAGACTTTGGATCTGTGAATCCAAAGAGCAAAGGAAAAAGGCAAGGCGGGGTGACCGAAGACAACCCATCGAAGCTGCAAGAAAAGAACACCACCATGGAGTCAAAGAAGGACACAGGAAAGTGATGTGAGTTCCACCAGAGCCCCACTCACAACACAAGTGAGTGTCAGACCAAGCAATATCTAGTGGCCGACTTGAAGGCTTCAAAATTAGATGCATGTTCCAACCCTTAGTGAGAACTTGACAAGACGAATGACAAAGGGAAGAAGATTATTGATGTAGAGCCCAATGCTACTGTTGCCACCGCCAAGATCCAGAAGAATGAGCCCGAAGATCCAGAGGAGGAGGAGCATATTTTCCACTCACAAATGTGGGTGAAGGGTTCGTCGCTGCAATTCATTGTCGAAAATGGGAGCCAAAAGAACCTCATTTCAGTAGAGGTCGTGAAGCAGTTGCACCTACCAACTACACCACACCTGTAGCCATATAATATCGGGTGGATCCACCAAGGAAGAGATCTCTGAGTCAGCCAGCAGTGTCACCTTCTCTACAACATCAAGCCCTTCATAGATGAGATATTGTGTGGTGTTGCTCCTCTTGATGTTTGTGATGTATTATTAGGACAACCATACTTGTGGAAGTGACATGTTTTATATGAGTCTAGACCTCACTCTGTGATTATTTCTTTGGGTAATACATTATACAGGATACCAGAGGTAGCCCCACCTACCCCCATCTCTTTGATCTCTGCCAAGATATGCAGTAAGATCATCTCCCAAACTAGGAAATTTATTTTCTTTCTAGTTCGCTCTCAAGGTAAGGGGAAGATCATAGCCACATCCATGGCCCCTGGGAAGGGTTCCTCCACATAGCAGAAGCAGGTGGATACGGCCATGAAATAATACATGGACATCTTCTCCTCACCCACAAGGGTATTGTTGCACTGTCAGGTCAAGCATTCATTCGATCTGACTCCCGGAGAACCTCTACCCAACAGGCTGATATATCATCACTCCATTGTGGAAAATGCCAAGCACAAGAAGCGACATGATCAACATTGAGTGCCACACAAGTTTTAGATGGGCGGAAAATTCTGGTTACATATGTAGAAAGAACGCCTTACAAGAGCCCATCGGAAACTCATACCACTCTGATATGGTCCTTGCACCATTACCAAGGTTGTGGGAAACAATGCTTTGGAGCAAAACTTTCCTCCATTCCCTGGCTTGCACTAAGTGTTCAATGTGGACTGCCCTTGACCATGCTTCCCACCATTACTGGACACATAAGAGATTGTAGAACATCTCACCAAGTACCAGGTTCAACAGAAATTTCCTCACCTCATGGAGGCTCTGCACGCAATGGGGACCATTGCTTCCTAAGAGGGAAGGAATTATCTAGGTGGATATTGGTGGCCACTCAATGATTCCACCTAGACCCCCAAGTCAATTTCAACTGTTTCCTTAATTATAGCACAGTTTACTATTTTTTGGGTCCTGAACTTCCAGAGTCGTTTCGTGGCCCTAAACAATGATTTTTTGGGAAAAATGACAATTTCATTTATAATTTTGTCAATAGTTGTAGTCCTCGGAGAGATATTTCCAATGAGGTATTGTACACGTCAAACAGAGATAATATGACCAAGTTACATCCCAAGGAAGTTGGTTGCCCAACTAACCCCAACGGGACCCATAAACTCTTGGTGTTACATCTCCTCGGGTTAGGTCTTTGGTTGTTTAGGGTTTTCTCTTATTCTTGAATAATAAAAAGGCCCTTGAGCCTCATCGTAACTCAGTTCATAGGCATGTATCCACCACTCTTCTCATAGATAAGATACCATCACTTGATCTAGTCTTATTTCCATTCTGTTTGTAAGCATACTTCAGTATTTTTCTATTAATGAAATGAAGTGTTATTTCTGCTAAATCTCTATATTTATGATTATATCTATAATTTGTTGTGTTCCTGTTTAAATCTGGATCACCATTCTATTAAGGAATTCTCCTTATACCCCAATGGACAAAAAAAATCTAAGTGCAGAAACGAAATCATTCCATGATGGAAATATCTTACCAATTCGCTAAGTTTTGGGTGTCAACTTATTCTACCACCAAATGAGTGTTGTGCCCTCCAAACGAAGTGATGCCAATATGATCTTGACCTCTTCATTAGTTATTTGTTGCACACTGTAATAGACCTCCATTTGTATAACCCAATTATCAAGCTTTTCAACATTGATCTCGCCATTATACATGGGTAAATAAAACTTCACATCAAATTTCAATAATGGTTTCGAAGAAGAGGCTTCAGGTTGCTCAAAAAGAGAAGAAATAAAATCTTTGTGCTCACCATCATTTTATTCCTTTTTACATGAATCAAATGGTTTCATCTTTATGACCTTATGCTTCTTCAGCTTTGGGCTTATCCTCCTCTGACTTTTTCAATTCATGGTACATCTCCTCAACCATGGCTCGCAAGGTCATAAATGCATCCACAAACCCTGCATCTAAACCAAAAGGATGATCATCTCATCCCCTTGAGTTGTCCTTATTCTTGAACCAATTTTTGGATATCCTTCTATAATTTCTCCTTCACCATGTCTTAACTTTCTCCCGGTGGTCATGCACACTTAAACCAAACTATCAATAACCTAGCTCTGATGCCACTTGTTCTGAATCCAGATCGAAATTGATACTTGGTTCATTAACTTTTTAAAAGTGTTTGCATGTATTAAAAAATTCCATCAAAAAGAGCTCAATTTAATGAACATAGGAAACTTGAGAGGAAAAAAGTAGCAAATAAACATCAATAATAAACCACACAAGAGAAAATGACACCTGCAAGTTAATAACAGAGTTCAACTATCTCCAAGCCTATATCTTCGAGATTGGTCTTCAATGGGGAGGTTTTTCTATTAATCAATCAAAGCCAACAAAGTACATCAATTTTACATCAAAGTAACTCATGATTGGTCTTGTTGTATTATGCATGACCTCATGAATCCAATGCAACTTTAGGCTCTCAAAAAGACCTCCTAGAACTCCCATAATGAGCCTCCAAAGTTTTGGTATGTCACCTCTGCTCTCTGCACAATAATAGTTCTGTTGCACAAAAGTTTACATGTACCTCCTCTGGCACATTGGTATAATTTTATAATAACAATGAGAATTCGGGGGATCAAGTCCTGACCTCTCCATTGTTGTAATGGTGATACGTTCCAAATATAACAAATAAAATTTAATGTGATATGGTTTAACCACCATATCGCAACCATATCCCATTATTAACCGTATCTCTCCATCTAATATGGTTTCACCACTGTATATTAACTACTCCACGTTATATTAATACATATTATGTTGCCACGTTTAACACCATACGCTAGTACCCCAACCATATACAATGTATTAATCATTTAAATATCCGTTAAGTGTGGTAGAGGTTATGGTAAATTTAGTTGGAGCCCGGTGAATATGTCGGAGCCGTTCGCAATGGCAGGGTCTCCCTTTTTTATGCCAAATAAAATCATAATGACGTTAAGTAAATTCACGATATGGTCCTAAAAATAGATCAACTTGTGGTGTAATGGTAAGTGTTGAGGTTTGTTGCTGATAGGTCGCGGGATTGAATCCTATCGAGTCCACCAATTTGTTAACAACAAATTTTGACCACCCATAAAAGGCCATGTGTCGCTTTGGATTTGTCCACATTCCACCCATTAGAAACTAACACTTGTCTAGATTTGGATGCACCACATCTCAAGATTTTATTGGTACTAGAACCTTGACCACGTAACCCTAAAGCATAACCTTTCTGGCTAGAATCGTGAGCATTGACTTTGACCAGCTTGACTTTGACTTTTTGAACTTCTTTAACCAGAACTTTGACCTTGGATGACTGTTGCACATGGAGTCGGATTTTTCTTGTTCAAGTTGCATTGGAATAATTTTTTTGAGCTCTACACAATGGCATGGGTTTCACTCGAATCTGATGACTTTGAATTTTTTCCTTTTTATCCCATTTGGATTAATATGATTTTCTGATGTTATTTTGGATGAGTTGTCACCTTTTAGAGCTCCTATTTAACATAGGTGTGGCTTTGAGGACCTTCTTTCATAATCATTCTGGTCACTTCTTGTATTAATCTAGTTTTGGGGAGGTGATTAAAGTGGTTACCATGTTTTGAGGAGAAATTTTGCCTCTTTTTGTCATGTTTTTATTTTTAGGTGGGACATCCTCCCTACTTTTTACCATATCCTCATATTTACTAGGAGGATGTGTCTTTTTTATAATTTTCTAGGCTAAATTTAAGAAAACATTATTGTAATAAGGAGGTTGTTAAGCCTGCTCTCTAAATGAGGCCCCCCCCTCATAGCTTTTGTGATTAACATAATAGAGAATACATCGTTGAATATATATTAAAACAATTTGGTGTTTATTTATGCTCTCCATTGATTTTTTTTTTTGTTCTTGCAAAGATAAGATATGGATGTCAAGTCTCCTACAAAGATAAATTAGCAAACCAATCCATTTAGAAAGGTAAACTTTACCACTTGGAAGGAACATTGCATGTGATGTAACTCCCATTTTTCTTTGTTACTTTAGTGCTTATTTATTTGTTCCTTGCTTTATATATCCATTAGGAATTATAGTAAAGTAATTGGTTCTTGTTACCCACCACTTGTGGGTAGTGTATATAGGAGAACATTTTTGTCCTAGATGGTCCTCATTCGACATCCATGAACCCCTTACAGCCACCCGATAGCATGATGTGCCATTATCTCTGCCACCTGAGCTAGCCATGTGGTCGCTCGGCTACTTGTTACAATTATATGTTTGAAGGTGGGCCTCCCGACCCCAAAGGTATGCCAACTTTTCATTGGTGTAGTTGAGTAATTTTCCTTACTTGTCATAGGCACTTTTGGGCATGGATTGGTGGAGGGATTCAATGGAAAGAGTGGGCTATGTTTGTACTCTTGTCTCCACTACCCGATTCTATGGTTAGCTTTGTATCCGAATCTTGTGGGATATCCTTTACTAGGCACTAGCATTAGGGTTGACACAACTTGGAAAATCCCAACTTTGCTTGCGTGGTATCACCTCCCGACACCACATACATCAATCCCTTCCACTAATTTTTCCCTATTCATCTATTTTTCCATCTGGGTCCATAAGTGTCCACTGGGTCTACATTGGGTTAGCCTCCCCCCCCCCTTGTCCACACCTTGGGTCAGGCTGCAAACAATGCCCAAAGGTTGATGCAACTAAAAAGAAAAGAAAAGGCATAATTTGGCCACTCTCAACAGAAAATATACCACAAAATGCAAAATATGGTGGGGACATACAAATTTAGCACGTGGGCAAATGTCAAATGTGACCTCTACCCCTTATTCATGGTCATCGCCCTGGTTCCTATGGGCCCTAGATGAGACCCCTCCATCATTAAGGAACCCATGATTATCCAAACCCTTGTTGGGTAATGAGTTGCCCCACCTTAGGGGGGTATCCACTGCCATATACTACACATCATGCTCTCATCCCTTAGAGCCCCGAGTAGTTATGAAGAAAAATCAATCAAAGGTAAAAGACATATGAATAAGGGTGGAAAAACAAAGGACAAGGTGACTCATGTACCATGCTCTTCTTCCTCCTACACTCACATACATAGATGCGGATTCCCTTATTATAGCTACCCTTGTACCATGACATGTGGTTTGGATGAATCCCCTGATCCCCACTCTATTCCATTACTATATCATTTTCCACCTACCACTTAAGGGATGTACCATGGACATGTCACGCCCTTTAAAGGTTGAAATCACCTAATAAGGTCCTTGAGTAGCCCCTTATTGAGCTTGGAGACACATGTACATGCCAAAGCCCACTATGGAAAGTCACACCACCATGAAGTACCTCATTGGTTCTATGACTTGTAAGCTCTTTTACTTGATTATTCTAATGATTTGTTGTATTGTAGGGCAAGGGGACGCATTGGATCTTATGTAGGATTGCAAGTAGGTCTCCATATTAGGCTTGGTCACCCTATATGGGGTCGTATCTCTCCAAAGGGCCACATTGGTGTTGAAAATGGCAACAAGAAATGCTAAAAATAGAACTTATATTTTTAGTAGTTCAAGTGGATTCCAATTTTAGTCAGTCCCTGGACTAAAAATAGGAATTAAAATTCGAATTTGATAATAACAACAGTTTGTAAATTAATTAATTAATTCATCTTGAGTTAATTAGTTAAGGAAAATCAAACTTGAAGTCTATGTGAGGACATGCAACATTTTATCTATTAATTGAGGAATTTATCCATTAGTTAACGAGATAAGGATGAGTTCTAAATTGAGTTGTAATTAGTTGGCTCAGTTAACTGAGTCAAGTCCAGTTAGATTGATTTAAACAATTTGTTAAATTAATGAGAGTTCGGTTAGTTAATGCTTGCATGCATGTAACTGTTGTTCTTCAGATAACTGAATATTCTCTCATGAATAAATCATGCATGTTAGTTCAGATAGAGACCCAGTTGAGATCAGAGAAAGGACAGTGTACTTTCAATTGGATGAATATTTTTCCTATAAAGGAAGCTCATCCATGATGAGGATTTATCTCCTTCAGGACTACACAGTTAGATCACAGGTTGGTGAGTGTGTGAAGAGGCAAATTCACACATGTGGTTGCACTGGACCCCAATCAGAATAGCAGAAAGAAATGGGAGGCTTGGAGGGCAGACTAGAAGTTGGATAGAGGCCTTTGACTGTCTATGAGCAACAGAGGTATTGCAGAGAGATCAGGATAACTTTTGAGTTGATTCTTTTTGTAATACTAACTATATTTCCACTTGTATGATAATACAAAGATGGGGTTTTAAGCTGGTGCTTTCCCCTGGATATTTCTTCTGTGTTATGTGTGATTGATTTCTCCATATTAGTTATATGTGTTCTTATTGATGTTGCTCATGTTCGATTAAGCTTCTGCTAAATTGGTTGTAGAAGTAGACCAAGTATTTTTCTTTAGTCTATTGCATTATCAAATGATCTACAGGTGGGAATTTCTACATGGTATCAGAGCTAGTTGATTTGTAGAAAAATTTACATGGTATCAAAGCATAGGTGATCAAGGAAGAACAGTATACAAGAAGGGAGAAGTTGAAGTTTGTGGTTTATAAATATTGAATTGAGTTCTTATCACATCTAATTCACTAATGGCGTTCAATGGTTTGAGACTCGAATATGCCCTTGATGGCAGTTCGAATTATATAGCCTGGAAGGATCGCATGGAGGCAGTATTAGAAGATAACGGTCTAAAGGACTTCATTGATCAATAATTCCAGAAGCCGACTGATGCTACTCAACTGGTGGAATGGAAAAAGTGCGTGGATAGAGAAAGGAGAATCCTCCTGGAGGGAGTTCGAGATCACATTGTCTTGAGCCTCCATGGGAAGGAGACTCCGTTTTCAATGTGGAAAACATTGAAAGAACTTTATCAAAATAGCAGTAATCAAAGGAAGCTGGCATTAAAGGAAAAACTTCGAAAGATCAAGTGTGAAAAGGGTGACACGATATCTATGTATCTAAACAAGCTCTACACATGCAGGGATGAGCTTGGAAGTGTAGGGATCATGACAGCTAATGATGACATGGTGAGCCTTGCGCTCTTCGATGTTACTAAGAGCTAGCATAGCTACCAAGACTCGGTTAATGGAAGAGAGAAACTGCCAGATTGGGAATGACTTTGGTTAGATTTGATGCAAGAGGAGATAAGAAGAAGCACCAGAGATGGTTCTTCATCCATGGAGGATGAAGAAAATTGTGCCTTAGCGAGTAAGGTGAAGAAGGGGAAGGAGAAGGTTTCTCTTTCTGAATCAGTTTGACAAATTGAAAGTGTGATGCTTTGGTTGTTATGAGGTGGGCCATTTTGCTACAAATTCTCCACAGAGGAAATCCAAGAAGGGATCCGGGGAAGGATTTGAAAGTGAGGCACTTGCTTTACAGTTCGAGTTGGATTTCACATTCTTCGCATGCATGGTTTCATCCATGGTGGGAAGTGGTTGGTTTCTTGAAAGTGGAGCTTCTTTCCACATGACCAGCGACAAGATCTTTTTCAGTACTTTGGATGAGAATGATCTCCAGATACTCATAGCGATGGGTAATGATGAAAAGTACAGTGTCTCAAGTGTAGGCACAGTTATTTTCAGAGGAAGCATGGAGCTCACCTTACCTTGACTGATGTCAAGTATGTACTAGGATTGAAGAGAAACTTGGTGTCAATCACAATGCTGGAAGATAGAGGCTATGATGTATTCTTCAATAAGGGAAAGGTTTTCCTTAGACACATCATCACTAGACAGGTGAAGCAGATCGGTTCATGGGTCAAGAACCTGTATGCTCTTGAGGTTCAAGATGCATGCAAAGCCTTGAGTAGCAAGGCAACTGATGGAGACTTGGTGGTTGAGAGGGATACTATATTACCTCTCAACATGCAGCACCAGAAGAAGTCTCAGATGATTGTGGAGGAGCCACGATTGGTCCAGCAGCTTCAGGAGGTTGTGGAGCAGCTACAACTGGCGAAGCCGAGAGGAGACATAGTGGAGGCATCCACTCATGAAGAGACCTCTAGTAGGGGGAAACTTCGAGTGAGGTGGGCAGAGGGATCACATGCAGACATACCTCCAAGTAGGAGGTGAGGCAATGTGGAGTGATCCTCCCAGGGAGGAGGGGCAAGATCCTTGAGGTGCCCAACCTCTTTGATTCGACTTTTCTACAGGAGGCCCGATGAGGAGTTGCAGGACTGACTGATTGGGTATATACAAATGCAGATGGAGTGGTAGAGAGAGCTACAGTGCAGGAATCTCAAGGAAATGCAGAGCTAGCAGGCTGCAGCAATGTGAGAGGCACAAGTGTATTGCACCAGTGCAGGATGGCACATAGAGGTGTGCAACAGTGCGAGATGCATGGAGATGTTGCAGTAGTGCAGAGGTCAGAGAGGGATCACTTGTTAGCAGCAGGTATAGCTTCAGCATCAAAGTATGTTTCTAGCCCAACAGAGAGGTTAGTTGGGAGTTTTTTTTGTTCTGAGAGTTGTTGGAGCAACCATACTTGGTAGAAGTGTTGCATGTAGAACATTCCGAAGGTACAAGTTCAGGTTTGAGAGGAAGCCTTTCTTGTTGAGAGGGAGTGTTGAAAATGGAAACAAGAAATGCTAAAAAATAGAAGTGCTAAAAATAGCACTATTAAAAATAGCAGTTTGGGTACCAGTGCTGGATTGGGCAACAGGGAATGAAAAATGGAAGTGCTAAAAATAGAACTTCTATTTTTAGCAGTTCAAAATGGATTCCAATTTTAGTCAATCCCTGGACTAAAAATAGGAAGTAAAATTCGAATTTGATATTAACAGTAGTTTGTAAATTAATTAGTTAATTCATCTTGAGTTAATTAGTTAAGGAAAATCAAACTTGAAGTCTATGTGAGGACATGAAACAGTTTATCTATTAATTGAGGAATTCATCCATCAATTAAAGAGATAAGGATGAGTTCTAAATTGAGTTGTAATTAGTTGGCTCAGTTCACTGAGTCAAGTCCAGTTATATTAATTTAAACAGTTTGTTAAATTAATGAGAGTTCAGTTAGTTAATGCTTGCATGCATGTAACTGTTGTTCTTCAGATACCTGAATATTCTCTCATGAATAAATCATGCATGTCAGTTTAGACAGAGACCTAGTTGAGATCAGAGAAGGGACAATGTATTGTTAGTTGGAGGAATATTTTTCCTATAAAGGAAGCTCATCCATGATGAGGATTTATCTCCTTCGGGACTGCACAATTAGATCAGAGGTTGGTGAGTGTGTGAAGAGGCAAATTCACACATGTGGTTGCACTGGACCCCAATCATAATTGTGCAAAGCAATAGGAGGCTTGGAGGGCAGACTAGAGGTTGGATACAGTCCTTTGACTATCTATGAGAAGCAAAGGTATTGCAGAGAGAGCAGGATAGCTTTTGAGCTGATTCTTTTTGTAATACTGGCTATATTTCCACTTGTATGATAATATAGAGATGGGGTTTTAGGCTGGTGCTTTCCCCTAGATATTTCTTCTGTGTTATGTGTGATTGATTTCTCCATATCAGTTATATGTGTTCTTATTTGTGTTGCTCATGTTCGATTAAGCTTCCGCTAAATTGGTTTTAGAAGTAGATTAAGTATTTTTCTTTAGTCTATTGCATTATCAGGTGATCTACATGTGGGAATTTCTACAATTGGCACTTGTAGGGTGAGCATTGAGAGCCATGGGTCTCCATCGTAGCAGAGAGTACTTCATGGATCACCAACACCACTCATTGATTGCTCATGTTCCACCTTTTGGATGAGGATGATGCACCTAGTTCACCATGCCCATTCAGCTCCACACATTGACCATACACTTGTTAGATGTTCCAGGGTCCAAAGGATGTCTCCCACTATAGAGGGAGGGATTATGTCATCATCCTACCCCTTATAGATGGTCTACAGACATTTCCGATCCACTTTGAGACCCATGAGGATGTCCTTGTGCCCCAACACCCACTTGGGAGCACCACATGTTCTTGCTTGGAAAACAAGGGGCCAACCCCTTGTCCACTATGTTTGGAGTCTAATTTTACATCATGGAAACCCTAGGACTTCATTAGGCTCAAGGAATCACTATTTTGATCATTCTACCCTCTTGAGAGGCTTATTCTTGTTTTATTGAGCTCTTTTGGTGGGCTTCTCACCAAAAGTATTTTTATTATGCACATTATTTTATTTTAGGGGCATTATTAGTCAAAATTAGGCCAATTTAATCCCTTATAGGATTGTATAAATAGAAGTGAGATGATTTATTTTCATCATCATCACTTGGATTGGATTAGTATCTCTTATGATATTTCGCACTTTTTGCTGGGATGAATTTTTGGAGCTTTTCTTGGTGCACTATGATGTTTGGATTTTATTATTGTCTTTGGAGCTTCTCTAATGTGAAGTTGATAAATGGATATACTCTCTCTCTCATATAAGTCGAAATTTTGATGTTATTCATGTTATCTTACTAGTTAACTATATGTAAATTGTTATCTTTATCCTTGTATAGGTTAAAAATAATGCGAAATTCTTGTGGGACCTTCAATAACTGATTAAATTCATGCATTGACCTTTAAGGGATTGGGTGAATGTTCCTAAAGGCACCTCTTAGGTTAAAGACCTTGAAACTTTGTCTCCTTCACAAATTTGAATTATAAATCTTTATTGATCTAGTTGTTTCCCTTGGAGAGGCTAGAAAAGATCAATTAGGGATCCTTAGCTCATGAAATTCCATGATCTAGGTGTATCTTGACTCCATTAAGCCCAAGAAATAAGGCATCGATCCTCATATCCCTTTGGTGGTTAAAATAACATTTATTTTCTTCATTTCTTCCAATTCTAGGCCTAACTATAAAGTCTCTTAGGGCATCACACAAAATAATTTGTAGGCAACCAAAACCCTTGAAACTTGTTCCACTACAGTGTTGTAGGTTTCTGAATAGGTCCTCTAAATTTCAAGCAATTCTGACATTGGAATCCTGAGATATAGCAAGCCTTAGCCACATGACCATTTCTTGCCCTAGGTTGATTTTGGGTTAGTGACCTCACTAGGATCATTACATCCAAATCTCAAAATAAAATTTGTCCTTTGATCCTCTTCTCTTCCCTAATTAGGTCAAGCCCCTCCTTGGTTAATCAACTCCATACCCTTGACCTAATTTTGGATCCATTTGATCTTGTGTGGTCCCGCAACTTTAAAACTTGAATTCCACAAATATCATGTGAAGGCCAATTCTCCATAATGATTTCTGGGTCTAGGAAACCTCTTGACAAGATATATTCCAAACCCTAGCCTCAAGAATCCTCTTAGCCTTTCCTAGAGATCATATCACCTTGTTTTTCAAGCAAGAAAGCCATATAGAATTGAGTCTCTCGTCTGAATAGGCGTTTGGAATCACTCCTTATCCTCCTATTTGATCCATTCATCTAGTGATTCCACTTATACCGGGTAGTCCCTCATCAGTGAAAGTACGTAAATAACAGGGATCCTTAACTAATGTGATAGTGGGCTATCACTCCATTGTTTCCCTCAACCTAGTAGTTTCTCTATAGGAACCCCTCCTAGTATCCCTGCTAGTTTGAGAAGTGATATTTTGGTGTCATTGTCAGGGACAAAAGACGTGTATTTTGTTCCCCACACAACATATTGACATATTAGTATTGTCAATTCCATTTGAAGAATGAAGCCCTAGTTGTTCATTGAACTTGAAAGTTAATGCTTGTAGGGTGAGGCAAGCATCTATCAAGGCATTTTAATTCACCTTGGTGGCTCAATTTTAATCCTAATATGAAAAATCATGAAAAATGGTCTATTGGCAAAAAGATATTAATCTTAGTCCTACATTTGCAAAACTCAATGATCAAGACCTTAAAAAACTGCAAAAGAATGTGGACAGATATGCTAATTTTTATGAAGATTTATTGGAGAACGTGGATAAGGAATTCATGCTCAGGTTTCATGGGTCAACACAAAAGAACTCTACATAATGATGTGTGCCAATGATAAGGATCCTAGTTATCTCTTTGATTTTGCTAGCCTAACCTATGCTTTTAATATTCTGACTGACCTAATCAATGAAAAATATTATAATCGGTCACAATGCCCCACAAATGGCAAAAAATTAGATGATCAAGGTGACATTGAAGAAAGTTCAAATGTGAAGGATTAACATAAAGGTGAGGAATATATGGAAGAGTGGAATCGATCTAATGAAGATAATGATGAGGACCTTCAGGATGCAAACTTGAGATTGAGAATGTGCAGGGCATGAGTGAAATCCCTATTGAAGTTCATGAAGATGAACACAATGAAGCAGGAACTTTCATTCAAGAAAGGGTGCTTGAGGGTATGAATATTGTAGCTCCCTATGAAGGTAACATTTCTGATTCTTGTGCATCAATGAGGGAAAATGGGAGATGGGAAACCATCATTTTAACAGTGACCCTGTTTATGATACTCACATGGAAAATGAGGTTGAAATTGATTCTCCTTTTCTCCATGACGTTACTTGTAATGATATCCCTACTCACACCATTGAAAGGGAGGATTGTGGTTTTCCCTCACATGAAGAAGGTTTATTGGAAATGGAAAGCCACATTTATGACACTGACGATGACACTAACGAAGGAATTTTCTTCCCATACCTTCCCCAAGATCCCAATAGCATAGCTACATTACCCCTGAGCCCACATCTTTCCCTTTCTCACATTAGCACCATCATTGATGATCCTTTTTGCCCTCCTAGGTATGATGTTAAGGAAGAACCATCCATTAATTGTATCCCTCCTTCCCCCTCATACACTCAGGATTCTGAATATGATCATCATGAGCAACTTGCTTGTTGTGTCTCCCCTTTTCATCGATCTCCCTTTCCTCCTAGTCATGACCCTATGGTGGTAATAAAGCATGACATTAATTATCAAGACCATAGTGGGGATGATATGCCTGAGGTTGCTATCCACTGAAGGTTTATGAGCTTAATTGTTGATATCTTTATATTTTGGTTGGAAGAAAGGATCATGTGGAAAATATTGCATCCCTTGGCTCTATCTTTCTCTGTGATACTCCATGTGTGCTCACTTCATTTTCCTACCTCCTACCATTTTGAGCTTCCATGTTTTCATTCCCACCCCTTCCTTTGGATCTATTACATGAGTGAGAATAAGGTTAGTTTCTTTCATATGAACTAGATGATATGTTGGTTACATTAGGTCTATGATTAAACTTAGTATTTGGGTGATATAACATGCATGTTAGGGTAGGATGCATAGCATGCTTAGTTTCCCCATTATAACTAACATCATATGATATTATCATGCTAGATTAGTTGCATTTAGATTAAGATTGCATTTGAAGTTTTATTTAAAATTTATTTACTAGTTGATTTTTAGTGGTCGAATACTAAGCATGGGTGATCATAAGACACCACAAAAACATGCTTCCTTGTGTGCTTGGTCTTTGATATGTGCAAGTAACAGGTCTATAGTACCAAGAGCTTGTTGGTGTTCTCATGACCTCCCGTTTGAGTAGCCTCATGCACATCTCTGAGAGCTCATGTCCCAGTTGAAGCCAGATGTTACCCACCACTTGTGGGTAGTGTATATAAGAGAAATTGTTTCTCCTAGATGGTCCTCAGCTGGTAGCCAATAGCCCCTTGCAACCATCAGATAGCTCGATGTTCTATTATCTCTACCACCTAAGCCAATCATGTGGTCCCTCACCCACTTGTTATGATTGCATATTTGAAGGTTGGCCTCCCGACCCCAAAGGTATGCCAACTTTTCATTGGTGTAGTTGAGTAATTTCCTTACATGTAATATGCACATTTGGGCATGGATTGGTGGGGGGATTTGGTGAAAAGAGTGTGTTAGGGTTGTACCCTTGTATCCACTACCCCATTATGTGGTTATCCTTGTATGTTAGTCCCATGGGATCTCCTTTACTGGCCAGTAGAATTATGGTTGGAACTACTTGGAAAATTCTGACTTTGGTTGTGTGTTCCTACTTCTCGACACTACATACATCAGCCCCTTCCACTCATTTTTCCCTATTCATATCTTTTCCCATCCAGGTCCACATGTGTCCACTAGGTCCACATAGCATTAGCCTCCCCCTCCCCTTGTCCACACCTTGGGACGACCTTGGAACAATTCCCAGAGGTTGATGCAGCTAAAAAGAAAAGAAAAAGAATAATTTGGCCACTCTCAACAGGAACTGTACCACAAAATGCAAAATATTGTCGTGACATACAAATTTAGTATATGGACAAAATCCAAAAATGAGCTTTACCCTTTATCCATGGCCATTACCCTAGTTCCTATGGGCCCTAGATGGGCCCCCTCCATCATTAAGGAACCCATGATTGTCCGAATGTTATGAAACCAGCTCAAGAAAAGATAGAAAAGATAGATCAACGCCTTAGAATTCAGCCTCTTCGAGGGGGCAACCTCCTTTACATTACTTAAATGAACAATTCTTGGATGATTCAAATGACAAAACCTCCTTTCTATATATAGGAGTCTAAGGAGTCACAAATATAACCCAGCCGACCTAACAATAATAATATAAAGCCACAAAAATAACAATAGAGGGATTCTATGGGGCACAGTAATAACAATATGGGGATAATAGGGGCACAACAATATTAATAAGCGGTACAACTACAATAGTAATGGGGTAATCACTAGTATTCTAGGGACCCAACATGCCCCTCTCCTTCAAAAACGTGTTGGTCTCAACGCTTGAGATGTTCTAGATGCTTTTGTATAAAATTCTCATCCTCCCATGTGGAATCTTCAACGGATAAGTTCTTCCACTTGATAAGATACTCCGAAATTGATCGATTTCGTAGCTGTTGAGTTCTTGTTTCTGTGACTGCTTCTGGTTCCAATATAATTTTTCCTTCCTCGTCAAGTTCTGGCAATATTGTTTGAACTGGGAGCTTGTCGCCTATAACCTTCTTTAAACATGAAACATGGAAAACTGGGTGCAATCGAGAGGCTGCAGGAAGCTCCAATTTGTATGCCATAGTACCAATCTTTTGCAACACCTTGTACGGACCTTAATACTTTGGTGATAATTTATTATCCTTTCTAGCTTTCTTAAGGAAAATTTGCTTATATGGTTGTAGCCGTAGGAATACCCAACCACCTACATCAAAACTTCTTTCGCTGCGATGTTGATCTGCCTGTTGTTTCATTCTATTCTGTGCCAACACGAGGTTATTCTTTAAGAGTTGGAGGACTTGTTGTTGATGTTCGATGTGATGTTCCACTGCTTGAACCTTAGAATTTTCTCTTAAATATGATGTGATGGATGGTGGCTGATACCCATAAAGTGCCATAAATGGGGTCATTTTGTTGTTGTATGGAAGGAAGTGTTATACCACCATTCAGCCAGAGGCAACCATTTGACCCATTGTGTCTGTTTATCAGATACAAAGCAACGAAGATATCCTTCCAAACATTTGTTTACTATCTCAGTTTTTCCATCAGATTGAGGATGATAAGATGAGCTATGAGCTAACTGAGTACCGAGACAAGAAAATAATTATGTCCAAAAATTTCCAGTGAAAATGGGATCTCTGTCACTTACAATAATCTTTGGGTTTCCATGTAGCTTTTGAATTGTTTCCATAAATGCAGTAGAAACTGTAGTAGCTTTAAATGGATGTGATAATGCACAAAAGTGTGCATACTTGGTAAGTATGTCAAATACCACCATGATGACACTCTTTCCCTCAGACTTTGGTAAACCTGTGATAAAATCCATTGAAACCTCCTCCCAACGTTGGCTTGGAATGGATAAAGGTTGTAATAGACCCGGTGTCTTAATTGTTTCAACTTTATTTTGTTGGCAAACCAAAACATTCTGCTACAAACTTTTGAATATCTGATTTAAGGCCATCCCAAAAAAATTCCTTCTTAACCCTGTGGTAAGTTTTTAAAAATCCTGAGTGCCCTCCTAACGAAGAAGTGTGCAATTCCATAAGAATCTTTTGTTTTTAGCTGGGAATTCTTACAGAGGTATAAGCGATCTTTGTACCATAATGAATCATTTTTCCAGCTAAATGTATCAGACATACTGGAATCTTGTTGTAACTTTTCGAATAAGTGCCCACACTTCTTCGTCATTCTTCAATTCCTCCCTTGCTTCGTTTATCCAATCTGGTTGGATAATAGAAATGGCGCACAACAATGCTTCCACATCCTCATCCTTTCTTGAGAGTGCATCTGCCACCACATTTTGCCTCCCTTTTTTTTAGATGATTTCAAAAAGTCATAACCCAACATCTTTGTGACCCACTTTTGTTGCTCTTCAGAGGATAATCTTTGTTCTAAAAAGTATT
>APFE030504353.1:156803-168177 GCA_000404065.3 Pinus taeda
GAATGTTGGGTCAAGGCAATGGATGAAGAACTTGAGCAGATCGAAAAGAATAACACTTGGGAGTTGGTTCCTAGACCAAAAGATAAGAATGTCATAGGGACAAAATGGATCTTCAAAAACAAGTTGAATAAAAATGGGGAAGTGATTAGAAACAAGTCGAGACTTGTTTATAAAGGGTATGCTCAACAAGAAGGAATAGACTTTGAAGAAACTTTTGCTCCCATTGCTAGACTTGAGGCCATCAAAATGTTCCTTGCTCTCTCTAGCTTTAAGAAGTTCAAAGTATTTCAAATGGACGTGAAACCAGCCTTTCTGAATGGAGACTTAGAAGAAGAAGTGTACATTGAGCAGCTAGATGGATTCATCCTTGGTAATGATCCAAATCTTGTATGCGGACTAAAGAAGGCTCTCTATGGTCTCAAACAAGCTCCAAGGGCTTGGTACTATCGTCTGGACAAATACCTTCATCAACAAGGTTTTTCAAAAGGATCAGCAGATATCAATCTTTATATAAAAATTGAAAATAACAAATTGCTAATATGTGTTGTGTATGTAGATGATATCATCTTTGGCAGCAATGAAGAAGCTATAAGTCAAAACTTTGCCTTGGTGATGTAGAAGGAATTCGAAATGTCTTTGCTTGGAGAACTGACATATTTTCTTGGTTTACAAATCCAAAAAAATAAAGGCGGTATCTTTTTATCTCAAGCCAAGTATCTCAAGCAGATCTTGAAGAAGTATGGCATGGAAGATTCGAAACTAGTATGCACTCCTAGGGTCACAGGATGCAGCCTTAGTGCAAATGATGAATCAGCAGCAGTGCATCAACCAACCTATAGGTCCATGATTGGAAGTCTGCTCTATTTAATAGATACCCGACCAGACATCATGCATGCAGTATGAATGGTTGGAAGATTTCAAGCAAATCCTAAGGAAACTCATCTTCAGGCAGTAAAGAGAATTTTCAAGTATCTTCAAGGAACTCAAAACTATGGCCTATGGTATCCTAGAGATGTGAATCTCACTCTTCATGCTTATACAGATGCAGATTGGGCTAGAAGCGTGGATGACAGAAAAAGCACTAGTGGTGGTGCATTCTTTATGGGTTCCAGATTAGTATCTTGGTTCAGTAAGAAACAGAGTTTTATTGCATTATCTACAACTGAAGCAGAATATGTGGCTGCTACATCCTGTTGCACTCAACTCCTTTGGATGATGCAAACCTTGTAGGATTATCAAATCACTTGTACTCCACCTATCTCCATCTTATGTGATAACACGAGTGCAATCAGCATTTCAAAGAATCCAGTCATGCATTCAAAGACCAAGCACATACCTATCAAATATCATTTTCTTCGAGAACAAGTGCTGGAACAAAAAATCAAGTTGGAGTATGTTCCCTCTAAGGAACAAGTTGCTGATATACTCACCAAATCGCTGCCCGGGGAAACATTTGAATACCTCAGACAGAAGCTGGGAGTAGTTGATGCTTCAACCTGTTATTGAAACTTGTCTGTTTCAGAGAAAATTTGGTGTACGCGAGTTTGATGAGGAGGATCTGCGTACATACACTGGTTTGTATAGGTACAGTCACGTATATGGAGGTTTGAAGGATATCAGCAGAGACAGACTCTGATAGTCTGATAGGGGTCTGTCAGATACCATCTAGCATAGGTTTAGGGGGAGCAGATAATCTTCTAGTGATGCATTGTTGGCATTATCTTAGAAGCTTTTGGTTCAAGTTCACAATTGTTGTTGGTTTCAGGTGGATCACTTGCAGAGGAAGAGAACATGGTTGCTGATCTGAATAATGATTGACAGATGCTGCTGATAGTAGTTATTGATGATTTTCTTAGTCTTGCTCAAGATATTTCGTCTCTATGTCATGTATATCTTCTTTTCATCAAGGTCATGTAACGGTCTATTTTGGTTTCCCCACTATGCCTGGGATGAATGATGTAATTGGTTGTCATATGTAAATTTTTGATGTATCCCCAGTTGGTTGGATGGATGATCCCCACTTGGTTGGGTGATGGATGTATGTATAGAGTCTTTCGTGATAGGAAGGTCAGTTATGATGTGTAAGTAATGGTTCTTTTTAAAGAATGTCTTTTTGCAGATCTTGCCTACAGCCAGGGGGAGCATGTTTAGCACAGCAGAGCGGAGATTTCAGCATGTACTCAGGGGGAGCACAACCATTTTCCCTTGATGACAAAGGGGGAGAATGATCTTGAGGATCTTGGGGTTGCCATCAAGTCCTTGATGGCAACTCACTCTGGTGACAGATCACAGTTCAGGCACTCAAAAAGAAGAAAAAGACATATATGCAGGTTCACTTTGACAAAGCCACGTATACACGTGGGTTGGACGTTCCCAAGGCGTGTATGCATATACATGCACTTTCATGCAAGGAAAAGCGCGTACATGTGGGAAAACTTGTTTCTAGTCCGTGGTATTTAGTCCTTGGTATTTGAACCTATGGTTTTGGGCCATGGTATCTCGTTATAAGTGTTGATCCCAAGTATTGGGTCCATGGTATTGAATTGTTATGGTTTTGGACCATAGTATTGTGAAAGGCCTAAGGATATAAAAGAGGAAGGAGATCATTTGGCAAGGGATGATCTGAATGATTGAATATCTAAAAAGGTGCTAGATCTGGAATACAGTGATTGGGTTATGGTGCAGATCTAGATCTGAAGGAAGAAGGAACCTAAGTGCAAGGAGAAGGATAAGTTCTTTTGATGGGTCAAAATATTAAGGCTTGAATGATAGTATCTTTGTATGATTTTGATATGTTCTATGTGGCGCTTGCTTGATCTATAAATCTAGTAATCTGGGTAAACTAATATCTGAACATTTGAAGGGGTAAATTACCTTTATAGATCTGTACGCAGGTTCAGTGAAGCACAGGTGCGTATACACGCAGGTTCTACAAGTCGGAAGTGCGTATATGCAGGTTGATCTTAGCACAGGTGCGTATACACGCAGTTTCTGGAAGGCGGAAGTGCGTATACGCAGGTTGATCTTAACACAGAAGCATATGCACGCAAGCTTCTGAATATTGAAGTAGCGTAAATCTCATAATTTATGTCCTAGCTACTTTTGTTGATTATTGCAGGGATCTGGGTTTAGAATTTGAGGTGTGATTACAGTTAGTGTAATCTGGGTACAGTTGACAGAGAAGTGTTTATTTTGATTCAGTCTTCACTAGTGAAATGGTGATTGGTTGATGCAGAAATTTTTGATGTTAGATTGATGTTATTTGTGGATCCAGTCTGAAAATTTATGAAACGTGGTCCTTGGAAGAAAGAGAAGGTTGTAGCCTTCTGCAGGTAGCAGCCTGCGTACTAGTATCTCAACTGGTACAAGGACTAAGGGGGTTGTAGCTCCCTTCCAAGAGAAGTTGGAAAACGAGAGAGGGTTGTAGCTCTCTGCAGGTAGCAGCCTGCGTACTGGTAAAGGACTGCACCAGTACAAAATCATTGTAAAAAGAAGTTTCTAATTAAAAGAAGATAGAGACGAATTGCAGCAGGTGGTTTTCACCCACATTGGGTTTCCACCTTATATCTTGTGTTCTTATGTGTGGTTGTCTTCTGATCTGTTTTATTGTTCCTAGCAATTGTTTATATGATTCTAGTGCATAACTTAATGATCAACATCTATAGAATAAAGTAAATTATAAATCTGCCTTGTATACGCGGGTTTCCTTATCTGTAGTTGCGTATATACGCAGGTTCATCTAACTGTAGTAGCGTATATGTTCTGGGTTTGAAAAAGTAAATAATTGACCAGATAATACTGATTCACCCCCCCTCTCAGTATTATTTCCGACACCTTGCTACACAACACCACTCATCTCTATGAGTTATGGCATCGAAGGTACACACATATACATTATAAAGCTTTGTCTAGATTGAAATATTTTGTCAAAAGTGTGCATGAACTTAGGATTGAACATATGCAAAGAATGTTCCTTTGGGAAAAATGTTAAGGGAAGATGTACTAGTAGTGACGATAGATCCAAAGGAATCTTGGATTATGTGCACTCTTATGTTTGTGGGCCTATGCCTGATAAGACCTTGGGTGGCAACTTGTATATGTCTCTTTCATTGGTGATTACTCTTGCACAGCATGGATTTATCTCTTAAAATCCAAGGATCAAGTATCTGAACTTTTTCATGAATTTAAGGCCCAAGTTGAGAATTCTATAAGAAGAAGGACCAAGATGTTGAGGTTTGATAATGGAAGAGAATATGTATCCAAAGAATTGATTTCCTTTTACAAGGATATTGGAATTAAGAGGGAGCTCATCATTCCCTACTATCATCCACATAATGGAACTGTTGTAAGGAAGAACATGACTATTATGGAAGCTTCCAAGGTTGTTCTTCATGATCAAGAGTTTCCTTTGTTTCTTCGGGGAGAAGATGCAGGAACAAATGTCTATGTTCAAAACAGGTTCCCACATCGAATCTTGGACTACAAGAATCCTAAAGAAGTCTTTATAGGTGAGAGACCAAATTTTGAGCATTTAAGAATCTTTGGTTGTCATGTTTATGTTCATGTGCCCAAGGAGAAAGAAAAATTAGAACCTTCGAGGAAGAAAGGAACCTTTGTTGACTACAGTGAAGATTCAAAGGCCTTTTGGATCTATGTACCAGGACAACATTACATTGAGACTTGCAAGGATGTTATATTTGATGAGGATGTTTCTTTTTAGAAGTCCAAGAATTCACACTTGGACTTTGATGAACAATTACAAGTGTCTCCAAAGAATGTGGAATCATAATCTAAAGAACCTAAATCAATGGAGCAAGATCCTCATGAAGAATCTGATGAACATGAAATTTTTGAATCTCCAAATCCACTATACTTGATACTCAAAAAAGGTTTGCCTAGCTTGAAAGGACATTGAAGGAAGCTGAAAGACATGTTGCACGTCATGGGACCTTCAAAGAAAGCAAGAAGCCAAAGAATTACTCTAATTATGCAACCACAATATGCAAGATCATTGAGTCTAAACCATCCACTTATGAAGAAGTTGTTGAAGAACAAGTTTGGAAAGATTCAATGACTAAAGAGTATCGATATATATTGAAGAGTGATGTTTGGGAAACCATTCCAAGGCCTAAAGGGAAGTTTGTTATGTCTTCAAAGTGGATCTACAAAATGAAACATATTGTTGATGGAAATGTTAGAAAGGTACAAGGAAATATTTGTGGGTTAAGGATTCTCTGAGAAAGAGGAAGAGATATATGAAGACACATTTTCTCTCATTGCCAAGTATGCATCTATTAGATCTGTCATTGCTCTTGCTTCTATTGTAGGTTGGAAATTGCATCAAATGGATGTCAAAATTGATTTTTGAATGGGGTCATTAAAGAGGAAGTATATGTTGAACATCCTCAAGGGTTTGAGGTCCATGATAGAGAAAATCATGTTTGCAAATTGAATAAATCCTTATATGGGCTTAAGCAGGCTCCCCATGCATGGTACTCCCGTATTGATGGTTATTTGTTGAGTCTTGGCTTCAAGAAGAGAGATGTTGATCTGAACCTGTATATCAAAGTTATTGATGGATAGCCCTCTTAGAAAATCGGAAAGGCACAAAGATCTTCTCTTGTTGATAATTACTTATGATTTATTTAAGTCCTTAATATCTTTCTTATGTTCTTCTTTTATCTTAATTCATCAAGAAATTACCAAAACCAAAAATGCAGAGATCAAGGACACCAGATGTAGGCTCTCAACTAGGACTAAAACCCCTATATAGAGGAAAAACCAGTCAAAAAACTCTTCCTTCAGTAGATTCGACCAAGACCTTAGACCAACAAACCTTCCTCCTCCACTAACTCAAATTTCCAAGATGATTCAACAAAATTCAATAGTCACTTCTAGTACAACTGCAACAGCCCAACAACAACTCGGAAATTTTGATCCCAGCTTCACTAGCAACATCAGAATTTTGGCCTCCCCAACAACTACAGAATTTTGACCCCCAATATCAATCCATAATTTCGCACGTGTGAGATAAGAGAGAGAAAATTCAGTTTATTTAGATAGTGTCCTCCTCCTTCGCTAGCTTTCTCCTTCTTCCTTCTTGAAATTTGCACTTTTTCTGGCCCCAAAAGATTTAGATCAAACATTATAAGTGAGTGAAAAAATGATGTTGAGTTGTTTCCTTTATATAGAAGTTTCTTCCCCTATGTTTAGGTTGACTTGTCTAGTTTGAGGCTAACTTGGAGGAGGCCTAAAAGACCTAAAATACAATAAAATAAATTTATTATTTGACAAATAGATCCAAAGAAAGGTTGTTACAATATGACATGGACAAAGACACTTGACATAAAACCTAGAAGCCTACAATGGAGGCTTTGACCTAAAAATAACTGACCCAAGCATGAAACCCATGCTTTAATAAGTCAATTTATTTAATAATAAAACTTTTCTTTCTTTCTTTTGACAAATACATTACGTCATGACTCAAATACAATTATGTAGGCTGATGCTAGTTACATCCTTCAACACTCCCTCTTAACTAGGGAGGTATTCATAATTACATATATATAGAGGTACATGTAAGATCTCAAGAATGAACTATGAAGAGTTCTAGCACACTCAATGTTGCGGACTAGATACCTAACAAGGGTAATCTATATAGGTGGGACTAAGATGGACTCAAGATTTCATCCAGTCTAGGTACCATCAGGCTTACTTGCTAACCATCAACCTAGGGATCTAGGTGTGTATCCAAGGTCAGAGCTTCATGACCAATGCCACGTTCCCTCTTCAGGATCTAAACATCAACACATAGGCCAACCAAATGTTCTCCCAAGCATTTTCCATTAGATGCTTCATCTCTCCCTAATAAACTAGATATATCCATTTGTCCAAGCATGCTTCCCAAGTGTTCATCCTTCTTTATGGAGAGATTTACCTATTAAACCCAGAGCCCAATCAACAATAAACTTTCAAACATATATATATACAAGTAAACACGAACCTTCAGGGTTCTCAATCATCTTGATGCCACGTAGCTATTCATATTTAACGATTTGGAAGGTTTACTTCTTCATTTCTTCAACAACCCCAATGTATCCTTAATGCATTGCAGATATATTCATTCTCTTATTTCTTCTACAAGGTATCCATAATGACTCATAAAATTCCCTCCCTGTCAATTAGGGAGATGTACTATTTTCTTCGAACAATGCTCCCTCTTAATTTAGGGAGATCAACAATGTTCTTCTTATATAACATCAGAGAAGCTTCAACCTTTCATGACTTCATCAAGGTCATCTTGATCATCATGGTTCACCCAGTTTGGGCTACGTCAACCTCAAACAGCCAGCCGTTCCTTTCTATTATCTAGCAAAATGAAGAGACACAACCTACAGCAAATCCATTGGAATATCCTTTGTTTTCTCTCACAGTCTCACCTCTATATTTCTCGCTCGGAGAATACACATCATATTACACAACCTCAATACAATGCTCTCATACAAAGAGAGGGGTTGCCTTCTAGGGAAAAAAACCCTAAACTAAACATAAGTTCTACCGTTAGATCATATGCCTAATGAACGGCCCAAATTGACTAGAAATTACTATACTTTTACAAGGCAATTTTACATCTATTTTTAGCTTCGAGGGAACTGACCCTGAAACCCCTATCGGGGGACCGTTGGCCCCCAGACCCCCCAGCCAGGGGGGATCGGCCCCCCCGAACCCCCGCAGGGGGGACAAGTCCCCCTCGCGTGGAGAGGTGTACAAACTTCTTGGGGTATACATCCGCTGAAACAAAGACCTCTGAACAATCATGCTCCACACCCAGCAATCTCCCACTTAGAGAATTATTGTAGCAACTCCATCGCTGCTTCATTTGCTAGACAATGACTCTTCTTTGGACCTGGTTGTTTCTCATATTCATCGTCATCCTTGAAGACCAATTGAAACTGAGCATATTCTCAGTTTCTCCCTGGTGACAACTTTTGTTAGCATATCTATAGGATTCTGGCTAGTGTGTATCTTTTCCAGCTTCAACTCTCCATCTTCAAAACTGATTGTATGAAATGGTACTTGAGTTGTATGTCTTTAGCCCTGGAATGAAATGATGAGTTTTTTGGAAGATGAATGGCACTTTGGCTATCACTGTATAACGTGCCCATATCATCCTCCTTACCCAATTCACCCATAAACCTTTGTAACCAAATCATTTCTTTACTAGCCTCTGTAGCAGCAACATAATCTGCTTCTGTTGCTGAAAGTGCAACAACACTTTGGATTTTTGAAACCCAACTGATAGCTGTTCCACCAACAGTGAATACATATCCTGTAGTGCTCCTCCTGTTATCTCTGTCACCTACCATATCTGCATGAACATACTCCTGTAGAGAAATGTTTGAACCACCAAAGCATAATGCTTGATTTGTGGTACCTTTCAAATATCTAAGAATCCAATTCACTTCCATCCATTGTTCCTTTCCTGGATTGTTCATGTACCTACTTACAACTCCCACTGCATGTGCAATATGAGGCCTTGTGCAGACCATTGCATACATTAAGCTTCCAACTGCTGATGCATACGGAACTTTAGACATATAATCCATGTCTTCTTGGGTCTTTGGGCACATTTCCTTACTAAGTTTGAAATGGCTAGCAAAAGGTGTACTAACTGGTTTTGCATTGTGCATATTAAAGCTTTTCAACACCTTTTGTATGTACTCATTTTGAGACAATGTTAATTTTCAATTTTTCCTGTTTCTGGTTATTCTCATACCAAGGATTTGTTTTGTAGCTCCCAAATCCTTCATTGCAAATGAATTTGCCAATTTTTTTTAGCACATGTATTTCCTACATGTTAGACCCTGCAACAAGCATGTCATCTACATAATAACAACATAATATAGTTTCCATCATTTTGCTTTTTCAGATAAACACAATGATCGGAGTGACATCTAGTATAACCTTGTTTAGACATAAACATGTCAAATTTTAGATACCACTGCCTTGGAGCCTATTTTAATCCATACAAGCTCTTCTTCAACCTGCACACTAGTTTCTCCTTCCCTTTTACCTCATATCCTTGTGGCTGCTGCATATATATCTCTTCCTCCAAATCCCCATGGAGAAAGGCTGTCTTTACATCTAACTTCTCAAGATGCAAATCTTCAGCTGCTACAAGACTTAAAATAGTTTGATTGAAGTCATTTTAACAACAGGAGAAAATATTTCATCAAAATCAATACCTTTCTTCTGTGCAAACCCCTTCACCACAAGTCTAGCTTTGTACCTCTGTTTTCCTCCATCTTCTTCCTTCAACCTGTAAACCCATTTATTTTTCAATGTAGTTTTCCTGTAGGCAACCTGACTAAGTCCCAAGTTTGGTTATGCATTAAGGAGTCCATCTCTTCTTCCATGGTTACCTCCCACTTCTTCCTGCTTTCAACATGCATTGCTTCTTCATAACATTCGGGTTCACCAGAATCAGTCAACAATAAATAATATAATGAAGGAGAGTATCGTTCAGGGGGTATGCTTATCCTTGTAGATCTTCTAACACCACTTTCAGGTGTTTGGGGTACCTGTTGCTGTTATGGTGGTTGTTGTTGTTGTGGTTGTTGATTATTATTATTTTCGGGCACCTTTACTTTTTCAGTGATTTCATCAAGAACTGTGTATTCCTTGTTTTCGTTTTCCTGTTTCTTTTCCTGCAACTGATTCTTATACAAGACATTTTCATTGAATATTACATCTCTACTCCTAATGATTTTGTGATTTTCATAATCATATAAGTGATAACCAAAATCATTAACACCATATCCCATAAAGGTACATTTCTTTGATTTTGCCTCAATCTTTGTTCAATTTCCTTTATTAATATGGACAAAGGCCTCACAACCAAAAGGCTTTAAAAAGGAGTAGTTTACCTTTTTACCTGTCCATGCTACCTCTGGAACACCACCATCCAAGGAACTTGAAGGCCATCTATTTATTAGATAAACAATAGTATCTACAGCATCTCCCCAAAATTGTAAAGGCAATCCTGCATGCAATCTCATGCACCTTGCACGCTCCATGATTGTCCTGTTCATCCTTTCTGACACACCATTTTCTTGTGGTGTTCTTGGAACTGTCTTCTCTCTGTGAATTCCATGCTCTGAACAGTACCTATCAAACTCTTTGCTGCAATATTCACCTCCATTGTCTGATCTGAGACACTTCAATTTCTTTCCTGTCTCAATCTCAACCAAAGCTTTCCATTTCTTGAAAGTATCAAATATCAGATTATTCTTAATACAATAAATCCAAGTTTTTCTAGTTGCATCATCAATAAAAGTAACATAATAACGAGAGCCACTGAGGGATGATACCTGAGTAGGTCCCCATACATCTATACGCACAAGCTCTAATTTTTTTCTCTTCTTTTCTTTCCCAACTCTGAGAAATCTGACTCTCTTCTATTTTCCATAAACGCAATTCTCACAGAAGTCCAAATCAACATTCTTCAAACCCAGAAACAAATTCTTTGCGTGAAGAATCTTCATCCCCTTTTCACTCATGTGTCTGAGCCTATGATGCCATAATGCTGCATCTGCTCCTTTGGAAGTTAAAGCATTAACAGAGCTATAAATGCCATTGCATAAATACAATGTACCAATCTTTTCGCCTTTTTCTTTTACTAGGGCTCCTTTGGTAACCTTCCAAACTTTATCTGTGAAAGTTGTCACACAACCTTCACTGCCTAACTGCCCTGTTGAAATCAGATTTTTCTTTAGATATGGAACTGCCTACCTCCTTTAGTATCCATTGGTTTCCATTTTGTTGTTTTACAAGAACCTTACCCATTCCAACAATTTTACAGGGTTTATCATCACCCAAACAAACTTGTCCAAAATCTCTCTGAACATAGTCATGAAAGTATTTCTTATCAAGTGTGGCATGGAATGAGGCCCCTAAATCTACCACCCAGGAATCAGTAATATTTTCAAAATAAAGAATCAAAGCATCTTGTAACACCTCATCTATCACATTTGCTTCATGATTATTTTCTTTCTATGCATCTCCTTCTTTTCCTTTTCGAGATCTACAGTCTTTCTTTAGGTGTCCTTTCTTTCCGCATTTCCGGCACACTATCCCTGATTTGGACTTGGATATGCCTTTCCTTGATTTACTGTGATGTCCTAAGCTCTTTCCTCTTTCCATTTTTCTTCCCCTAGACTTTGCATTCAAAGAATTACCTGATGTGTCACCGAAGCTTTTCTGTCGCATTTCCTTGCTAAGGATAGCACCGACAACATCATCAAACTTTAAAGTACTAGATCCAGAAACAGAGTTACTAATGGCCATTACTAAACCATTCCAACTTTCTAGTAAT
>APFE030504355.1:0-19547 GCA_000404065.3 Pinus taeda
CAACAATCAATCACGCTGCATGCAAGTTTCTAGCTATATAATTTAACAGTCGATCTAGGAGACCAACCTGGGATCCAACGCTTGTTTGTTGTGGGGGAAAGTGTTGCTCCTATCCTCTATCTCTAGCCGGTCGCTATTCGCTTATAGATACCTGCACAAGTGAAGAATAAACCACAACAAGCATAAAATCCAAAAACCATACAGCTATGTACCAGTCAAGCAAGATACAATTAACATATCACCGATGTAACACATAAATGAAACCATAATGACAGTTGCTTTGCATTAAAGTAATGAAAGAAGAGATTACAACCACTCAAGGCTTGACACTGTAAAACTCTTCTAGCTGGGTGGGCAGTCAGTCCGACACGTCTCGCAAAAACACTTCCTCTCTCATCAATCCGGCAGCATAACCTTACTTTCAACTTCCAGCTCAAAAGATTATCTCTCTCACACTAGCTTGTTTGCTCCTTTGCTTTGATCTCCAAAAACTCTGAACTAGCCCGTTCATTATGGGGGAACGGGCTTTTATAGGAGAAGGGAGAAGAGATATTCATCGTATGTAGACACGTTCTGAATTTTGGTAATGTCTCATAATAGCCGTTGCCTTGGATAGAAAAGCCGAAACCCGGATGCTTTTGTGGGCTTTTTCCTTCAGGGAACTGAGTGAGTCGCAAGGGAAAAAGCATTCTTAGCATGCGCTGGCCAAAATCATGCCCAAATTGTGTGGCGCGGTCCGTGCTCTGGGACAGAGCGCTTATGGGCGCGCCCTCTTTGTAAGGACTGGGCCATTGGCGCGGGGTAATATACTGTGTGCCCGCGCTACTGGGAAAAAGGCATTTTCCAAGGCTAATCTTCAGAAGGTGTCTTCAGGGTTATTGTACTTCATACTCAGGAGGCCTCAATGCAAGTGTTTTCAAGTTATGTCACTGGTCATCGGTCCGTAAATGTGTCCTCCAATGTGTGACAGTGGGGGCGCGACAAGGACTGTGGCCGATGGTGACAAATTACTGCGTAACACCTTGGATTTTTGAATTCTAGAGAAGGTTTCAACAATTTTGTTCAAACCATGAATTTTTGAATTCTGGAGGAGGTTTCAGCAATGGAGACCAACATTTTGCTATGAGTATCCTATTTTTCGCTTCCAGTTTGATAGAGGCAGGGGATTGTTGGGGTTTTGTGTCGGAATGGGACACCTAATTGGAACTTGTATGGCTCCTTGATTTCGCTAGGGAATCCCAGACCCACATAAGGTTCAAACAGGGCTTTTTCTTTCCATCGTCACCCAAAAAATGCCATTCTCTCTCTATAGGTTGTCTTCTTCTCCTCCAAGGCAGTGAAAGAGGTTGATAGACCGATTCCATAAATTCTGGACTTTAGTAACTGATGAAAAAGCTTCAGTTGTTGGACATCCCCTTCAGAATCATACATTTTCCCTAGCACAGGCAACAAAACCCCTTTGAGGCTACTACAACAAAGGCCGTTGATAAATTTGGGGAAGAGGGAAAAAAAATCATGGAGCCCATTGACCTACCAGGCCTTGGGAAAGAACTTTCGATTGTATCCATTTCTCACAGTGGTAAGTCTCTATCGGACTCCAGTTCTATTATCGAATTTCTATCCTTGGAAGATTTGATGGGTATTGAAACCAGAGTAAATTAAAGGAAAGGAAAAGCCATAGTAAATTAAATTCAGTTTGAATCCATCAAATAAAATAGACTTCTTTGACTAAGACTAATTTTATCCTAGCTTTAACTAATGGAGTGCAAATTTGGCAGCTATGAAAAATAATGTGTAGCATACACTGAGCATGGGTACAAGAAATTACTAATCAGAGTATATAAAGGTTTTTTAAACCCAAGATGTAAAAATCATATAAAAAGTGATGGATCTAGGCTAAACCCATGTGTGTGTCCTGATTGCCTCAATGAGTTGATATGAGAAGAAATGTTGAGATGAATTTGGCTTAGCCACCAATAACAGTCCTACCTATTTAAATGAGATTTTAGAACATTGTGTTTCATATTTCAAGATCCTTGAAATGATCTTTATTTGTCATGAACCCCCTTTCCTTTGATACCAGAATCTCAAAGACGCACAAAGGTTGATCCTTTACCTTCAATAAGCATCTACCCAGTGGAAAATCATGAACACTATTTTTCAAATACTCTTGATTGATGTCCAAGGGCAGAGGATACTTCACCTTTTGTAGCCTTTTATACTTCTCTGTGAGATAGACAAAGCCCTAATACAAGGCTGAAGGCATGTCAACGAGCTCAAGAATAATATTATATATATGATCTTAGATGCTAGGAACTTTATAGCTTTAGATATGATATTATATAAACCTGCAACAGAGAAGGAATTTCGAGTGAGACACTATCTCCAAACCAAATTCAATTCAAGGGTGATTTTATAATAGAAGATTTGACCCTAAAGCAACCAAAGCTTCCTGACTGTAGTCATGACAAAAGGCCTTAGAGATAGATCATTTGACCAACGATTTTACAAAGAGCTCTATCCTAGATATGCTTGATTGATGGGGCCTTGATCTCATTTTCTTTCTGGAATCTGCAACCTAGAATTTTGCAGTAGGAGTTTCAGTGCTTCACGATGAATGATCTTTGAAGAGGAAGGAGGTCAGTGTTGTTAGAAAACTTCTTGTGATTTCTTTCTTCCTTGCTTGGGCTTGCCCTCACCTTAGCTCTAATACCTTGCCCTCACCTTAAATTTGATACCATTCCGGCGGGGCAAGCTAATCATGACAACAATAGAGGTAAGAAGTTGTAGATTCTTGTGTTGTCTGTCTTTAAGCTTCTAGAACATCATATGTTTTATTGCCAATTTATGCTAAATTTAAAATTGACATACTGATCTGAGAAGAGGGTTTGAAATGCTAATAACCTCTTCTTCAGTGCATGTTGGTACACTTGAGTCTTGTTAAAGGACCAACTGTTTCTTTTGCAAAATTTGAAGAAGATGACAACATACAACATGTTTTCTGAGAATCAAAACAACTTCTAGAAATGTTGTGACATTAATCCAACACTATGTTTATAAACTGGTTCGTACTAATGGACACAGGATGTCTAAAATGTATTCTTTAACAAAAATTTTCTCTATTGGATGGCTTAAAGCTTACAGCCATACTCCGATCTTGAAGAAAGGGTACTTGCTTCCCTTTCATTTCATAGGTATATGAAAACCAAGTTTTGTAAGCACCCATAACCATGAATATTATACCAACTCCCTATGGTTAGTGCATCAATAATGTAAGTGTAACACTCATTCATGTGGCATTCATAAGGCATTTAGTTAAGGTTTTACTAACACTGGCATCCTAGACCATTAAGATCTATCCATGGCCTCAAAATGATGTATTTCCTTTACTCAATAGAACACTCATCATTTCTCTCCCCCAATCATCAAAATTTTTTCTCTTCATTCTGAAGGAGAAATCAATCAACAAGTCACCATTTTAAATGTTAGATCACAATATGTTTAGCTTCTCTCTTGTGCTTATAGTCTAGTATTCTCGTAGCTTCATAATTGTGAATCTTAAACATAGTCTCGTGATATGCATTCAGGGAGGCATAATTCACCCTTGCTTTGCATCAAATTACCCCACTAGCATTCCCTTTACCTTTACATGCCTCAATGCAAGGCATGCCAAGTCAGTACCTGCTCAGTTAAATTAGCAAGTTGAGGGGTGTCATATATACCCAACACTTCCTGCCTGTTCTTCCTCTTCCTATGTCGTAGTGTATGAACAGTCAGCGAGACTCGTGAGGGTCCCCATTAATAATAACATCTATGTTGGCATCTGAATCCGAATGACATGTTTCCCTTAATTATATGTTTTGGTTTTTTAACCAAAAAGGCTAACAGAGATAGAGACCCTCAAATCTCTCTACTTCCAACCTCTATGCCCATTTTCATCTAGGTTTTTACCATGTCAGTGTCCCTTTATTTCTCAATACTGCATGAAATCAGTTGATCTATCCATTTCGTAATGCCTTTGGTAAATTTTTCTATCAAATGCTCTGAAGTATAGATGAGATCTAAGGGTTTTTTTGGTTGTTTCTGACTTCATATATTTTTTCTAACCATGACATGGGTTTGATGTAGAGGATTATGATTGAGTAAGGGTTGCATTGCTCGATATTTTTTTAGGAGGAGGAGAAGGACAAAAGTGGTGTTAGGTTTGAGAGCTAAAGATGACTGTGAAAAGAGGAGGTGTGTGGAATGGAGAGTGGTATGACTACCACCGTGGTAGAAATGGAGGATGGGGAGGATTGAATAGCTGTGGTGGGCTTCCTTGTTATCTTTGTGGTCATGCCATTGTTTTTTATGGCAGCTAGGTTTCATCACTCCGCATCTACATCTGCAATTGGTAAGCTTCTTCCTTCCCTCCTCCCTCACTGGTAAGCTTCTTCCTACCCTCCTCCCTCACCGATAAGCTTCTTCCTGCCCTCCTCCCTTGTTAGGTTGCTTCTGCCTCTTTTTTTGGGGCAGGTCAGCATTTAATTTATCTTTATTGGTAAGCATGCCCTTTCTTAATCTGGTAGTATTACAATGAAGTGTAGACTTCTTACAACATCCAAGTAAGATCTACATTACAATGAAGTGTATTCGTCTTATAATATTTTAGAAAGATCCCTTTCATTGAGAACCCATTAAATAATGCATTTATGTGATTTGAACCTTGGTGGGGAATTATCATCACCCCTGGTTAACCACTGAACCAAGAACCCATGGAACTGCTTCGAAATTTGATTTTCCTTCACCACCCCCAGTTAACCATTGAACCAAAACCCCATGGATCTACTTTGGAATTTGATTTTCCTTTTAGCTTTTTTCACAAGATCTGAAGGCGTAGACGTTATGAAACATACTTTCCTCGCTTATTGTCAAAAGTTTATCACCTCTAGCATTTCTCCAAACATTTTGTGAGTTTTCTTTATAGGTTTCCTTTCATTTGATCTGTGTGAAGCTGCGAACTCCATCTCTGCATTAACACGGTACAATACCTACCAGGAGAAAGATTCAAAGTTTGTACCTTTCTCATGCAAGAGCAAAGGTTTTACCAATTTTCCTAGGGTAATTTCCCTTGCCAAAGATAATGAAACCATTCATCCCGATAGCAAGAATAACAATGCTCTTTCCATTTTTTAACAAAGGGAAATGCATATGATTGGTAAATTCGCTAGACAACTGCTCGGTGAATTCGTTGGGCACTGCTCCATCAGAGTAGGATGGTACCAAGTGTGAGTTGGATTCTGCATAAGCTGGATGGGTATTATAAAAACATATTTGTTAAGAATTCAGTTCAACATCTTACTCATGGGAATTGAATTTGGGTGGGAAGGGTAACAATCATTCTTCCTGTTCTAAAACCAAAACTAGTTCTGATCCACCCAACCTAGACCTAATTCACAACAACAATCTTGTTCACCAGTGACTTTCTGCAATACATATCATTTTCACACTATTCCCATAGTGTTCAGAGCACATTGGCTAAAACAAACAATAGATATTATACACACCACTTTATTATTGATGTGTAATAAAATCTCGATCTTAGCATATGCATGATAGTAAAGCAACCCCCTTTTTAGCGTTTTAGTATTTTTATAGATATTCTTCTCCATCAAGTATTTCTACTTGACCTTTTATGTGTTTTTTGTCATTTAAAACTGCAGGGCACAACTTCTCAGGAGATGGATCTGTTAGAATGGTATTCTCTTTCTACATCTTGAAAACCAAATCTATTTTTCTATGGCCATTTTGTTCTTTTTCAGGATCTGGGCAATGCACTTACACTTACGTTAGTCTAATTCCAGAAAATAAATAGTGTCCCTAAATTGAAATTTAATCGACTTGAGTGGATTGAAATAGAGAGGGATTATTGAGGATACTGGAGCTCTATCATATGTTTAAAATCACTCTTATCTATTTATCTGTGGGGTTCACATGAATAGGTAGATGATTGGAGAAAGCAGAGTTTAACAGAGAGCATTGGCTCTCTCTTCCCAAAGGAGGCAAGTATAAGAAACCTTCTGCATTTGGATATCTTAAATTTGATTTCTCCCCTATTGAGCAGAGAATTGAAAATAAATTTTATTTACTAGGTAGGTGATTGATGTCATAATAGCTAACACAGAGGACTCGAGAACTCTATACTTAAACATTGTTGGACTAAATGATTTATCTTCCTCACGAGTATTAGAAAAGCCCTCTGAAGTAAACCAAAGGGATATTACTAATTCTGAGGTATGATTGGTGAAGATTTTGGTTATTTTCTCTATTGAACATGTAAAGAAACATATGTGATGATGATCTGTGAAGTTGAGTAGGGTTGTATTAAGCAAGAAGTGAAAACTGACATTGGCAGGGGTGCTTCTCTATTTCTAACGGTGTACATCAAGCAGAGGCAAACGACTTTTGGAGATAGCTCAGAAAAGTTACATTCGTAACAAGATGGTGTGATCTTCAAGGAAGAAGGCAAGGAAAATCCTGAGGAGGTTAAAATGAATGACGAGGAGTAGAAAAAACTTCCAACGATGAAGAACTTCTTACGAGGTTTCAAGAGGATGACACAAGAAGTGAACACTGAGACGTCAAAGAGAATGATCTTGATGGTAAGATTTTATTTTCCCTGGTTAACTGGTATATGATGTTGGTAGCCTACTGTAAGGTAATGTCTAGTCAAACACACAGGACAATGGTTGTTGTAATGTAGACCATTTGCAACTTGAAGAAACTCCAACAAAAGTTTCACGGAGGGTAAAATTCTTTACTGCACTAGATCACTACCTTTTGTTCTCATGGAAAAGGGAATTGTTATATTATTTTCCAAAGTCCTTTTTGAATGTTACTTCTCCAATAGAAAATTTTTATATTTCTTAGATTTTAGCATAGTATGCTTTAATATATAGTAGTTTAATGCTTACATCAATTGAGACAAAAGAGGAGGCAGAAAAGGTCAACAAATCTGATTCAACAGGATGAAGAAAAACGAGTTGAGCTTGAAAACGTAGCAATTAAATGTTCCAAGGAGGTAGATTCTCTTGTCATGGGAAAATACAACATTTGGAGGCGGGAGAATGAGAACGATAATTCTGACCCCACTGTTAGATTGATGCGAGACCAACTAATCATGGCTAGGGTGTATTCAAGCATTTCCCTAGATAGGAATAATATTTATTTATACCATGAAGTGATGCTTCGTATTAAAGAATGTCAGCGTACATTGGATGAGTCTAATGCAAATTTTGATCCACCTCAAAGGTAATAGTTTTCGCATTGGCTACTTCTAAATCAAGAGTAGTAAGTGCTTCCATTTTCATTTGGTGTTCATATCCTTTGTTTCTTTTAAAGTTGTAGTCTGTGTGTCAATATTTTTGCTTTTCATTCTCTTTTTCATGGCCGATAATTGATATGAATGTTTCTGTGCACCTGAGAAGATTAAGGCTATGGGTCATGTCCTATCCAAGGCTAGAGAACAAATTTATGGTTGTGTGACAATAACAAAGAATTTGCGAGCCATGCGTCAGTCTACAGAGGAGCAAGTAATGACCTTGAAAAAGAAAAGTACATTTTTAAGTCATATGGCAGTAAAGACTATTCCCAAGGGTATGCACTGTTTGTCCATGCGATTGAAAAGGGAAAGTTGGAGGATCCAACTCTTTATCACTATGCATTATTTTTTGACAATGTTTGGCTGCATCTGTGGTTGTGAATTCAACTGTCATGAATGCTAAGTTGAAGTGTTATTAATTTAAATTAATCTAAAGTTTGGAAGTCCAACAGTTTTGCTGCATTTTACATTTAATATTTGGATCTCATTGTAGGTGATTTACATGTGTTTGTAGGAATATGAGAAACATGTATTTCATCTCATCACAAACGAGTTAAATTTTGGGGCCATGAAAATGTGGTTTTTACTTAATCCCCCAGGGAAAGCTACGATACATGTAGAAAATGTTGATGATATTAAATGGTTCAATTCTTCCTTTTTCCCTGTGCTTCGCCAACTTGAATCTGTAGCTATGAAAGAGTATTATTTCAAGGCAGATCACTTGATTACACTCTCAACACATTCCTCCAAATTGAAATATATAAATCCAAAATATTTATCCTTGCTAAATCATCTTCATTTCTATCTTCCACAAGTTTATCCCAAAATGGACAAGATCCTTTTCTTGGATGATGATATTGTGGTGCAGAAAGATTTGATGCCCTTGTGGTCAGTAGATCTTCATGGAAAGGTTAATGGTTCAGTGGAAACTTGTGGAGAAAGCTTTCGCTAGTCTGACAAATATCTTAATTCTTCCAATCTGCACATATCCAGGCACTTTGATCCTAATGCTTGTGGTTGGGCATATGGGATGAATGTGTTTGATCTCAAAGAATGGTAAAAACAAGATATAACAGGAATGTATCACAAGTGGCAGAACATAGTAAGTGTGTAGTGTGGTCTATTTATGTTAATTCCTGTGAAGCTTACTTTAAAGTATTTGAAGTAAATCTGAAGTAATTAGCTAGAAAACTTAATGGGCTTTTCTTTGTTCGATTTCTAAGTTTTTCTTTTATTGTATGTTAGAATGAGGATAGAATGTTGTGGAAGCTTGGAACACTACCCCGTGGATTGAATGTTTTATGGCTTGACCCATCATTTGGAAAAGTCTTTGCATGTGTTGGGTTTAGGATATAATCCTAGCGTGGACTATTCAGAGATTGGGAATGCAGCTATTGTTCATTACAATGGGAACATGAAACCTTGGCTAGAGCTGGCAATGATGAAGTGCAGGCCTTACTAGAAAAAATATATAAAATATGATCATCCTTTCTTACAACGGTGCAATATAAATGAATAGTTGTGACCTCAATATTCATACTACAATATATTGTCAAATGTAAAGTGTAAAGGCCCTTGATTCTGGTTGATAATTCATTCTAATTCATTTGTTTTTGGAGTTCCACTGAAGGTTTCTAGTTTATGGCTTAATGAGTCAGGTTTTTGGAGGTGTAGTGGCCTAGCCGAGTTTAAGATTTACAAATTTTATGTCCTCATTGTATTGCTTCAAAGTTGGAAGTAAACTCCTATACAAGTATTCTTTTCTTTGTTAGTTAATATTTCTCTTTCATCAGGTAATTACACAAATTTTTCTTCCAAGAACACAAAGAAGTACGAGACACAAATATTTAGGCTTTCAAGGCAGGGCAAAACCTCTCAATAGGGGAAAACCCAACAATCCTTCCCTTATTGAATTTATTCAAAATGAGATATCCAACACAAGACCAAAAAGTCCCTGCAAGTTAGCCCTCTTCTTTAAGTCAAGGTCAATAGTTGAGTCTCTACCTACTCAAAGTCAGAAGCAGCTTCTGAATTTTTGTCCTTATTGTAGGTTTAGTCTCTTATTATAATACACTCACTTCCAATTAGAGACTCTTTGCTTTCTATTATTGATCTTTGGCTACTACAGCAAACCCTTGACTCTTTACCATAGATATTCAAATCCTCTAACAAATAGATAGCTTTATATTGAGATTCGCCTTAGTCATAGACTTCAATTTCTTCAAGTGTTGTAGACTTCTTTTTATCCTCATTTTTTCTTCTCCCGTTGGATTACAGACTTTGAGCTTTTTCACTTTCTTGGTTGCTACCCAAAAGAGGTCGAATATAGGCTAAAACACTTGGATATCATTCTCCATGAGCTTTGACTTAACTAAATAAAGAGTGACTATGCCTGGATTGTTGCCTTTGTAATGTTGAAATGTCCTGCAATCTTTGCATGTGACAAGATGCAATAGCCCTAACTGGACAACACTAAAACTAGCTCAATTCAGTCTTTAACTGCCATGACCAATTCCTTCATTTTCCCATAGCAGCTATGCCGCAATAGTCTCACATGGAGTGAGGGCTAATTTGCACATGGACATATCTCTTTTGACAATGAAGGTAATGTGCTAGGCTCTCATCTAATATATGTTCCTAAGATATAATAAACTTATGGTGTATGAGTTATCATCATTCTTACTCCTTAGTTATATTATATGTGCTCCTTGTCTTTGTGCTCATGGTTGAAATAAATAAATCTCCATTGAATTTTTATTAGCATAATTTAGAAACTCTTGATTGATTGATGCTCTATGAAATGCATCAGCTCTGAGTTATTCATAATCCACTTTCTTGTTGAGTTAGAGATCAACTAACACAGTTCTAGAAATGTTGCATTTCCTGAAGGAGTTGCTAATTTGGTTTCTGTACGACTGTTAAGAATTTGTCTCTCCTTACCTCGAGTGTTCTTAAGCGTTCTTGGGTGGATTTCTACTTACTAGAGTCGTTTCCCTCTCCCTTGAGCAGTATTTTCATTTTCTTGGGTGAGTTTGAGCTCAATCTTGGTTATCTAAGAGGCCATAGGTACTAGACAAGGCCATACATAACTGTCAGAGATCATTGGCTTTCCAATTTCCTTCATTCCCATAAATCCATCGCATACATGGGTGCTGAAATCTACAAGGCAAAGCATTCTTGATATCTATTTATGGTAGAATGTAATTATATTATAATTTTGTTAAATTGAGATTCATTACTTGAGTGATTCAAATTAGATGTTGTTCCATTGGTATTGGGAATCGTTACATGAGAACCCATTAACTACAACTATTCGCCAATAATATCCAGAGGCTGTTCTGTACTAGAATGATGATTGTCCAGTATGATGTATAATGAGGATAAGGTTGAAGAAATGAATGAGGATAAATCGCATTCAGGCGGTAGTGTGGATGATAGTTGTACTGTAGAAAAAGAAAATACAACAGTATGGACAAATATGGACAAATTTTGATGAAGAACATGCAACATCACCCAACTTAAATGAAACCACAAAGTGTGAACAGTTTGAGCTATCTAATTTCCGACTTATTGCATATTCAACTGGTGGATCTGTATCTTCTTGTATTGATAATATGGAAGATCAAGATTACATACAACAATGTATACACACTTTTACCTCAAGGCAAAGTGTTGGGAAAAATGCCCTCAAGGAGAACTCCCCTGAGAGAAGTATCAATTCCGTGAGCAAAAACTGTTGTAAACATGCTAGCAGTCAATTGTACAAGGGTGATTTTTGGATTCCCTCACAAGAACTAAAGATTGTATCCCACTATCCAATGGTTCTTCTCTCAACTAAAAAGGGTATGCTAACAAATGCTTATGGGAAAAAAGCACAACACATTTATCTTTCGTTGGGAGTTTATCCATATTGCCCATGATGTAAATAGTTATAATGTCATGTGGAATAGATTTTTGGCTCACCTTTAAGAATGTATCATTATCGAATGGGGGCTAGAAATCTAAAACGTTATCCATTGAATTAGATATAGGATTATATTTGGCTAGATAGGAAGGTTGATATAGTTTGAGCTTGTAGGAATTAATTATTGGAGAATACCCTATTGTAGAGGAAGCTTTCGGTTGAATGAAATTTGATGAACCTACTATAGTATATGTGAGCTAAATATTTATTTTTAATATATTTCTGCCTTATACTATTTCTTATGATGAATGGAATATGATATGTAGGAAGCTTTTCACTCTATAGAAGATATTCATGGCCTTGTGTATGGTCAAGAAGATTCGTAAACCTCAAATGATGACAATCTGCTATTGAAAGTTAACAAAGATATTTTGGATATTAGAAAGTCATTTATATCATGCTTGTGCATGGTACAAGCTCTATATACTCCAGAAAAGCTACAATAAATACTTAGAATAGAAGGATTTGTAGTTGATGGGATCATCTGGATTTTTGGCTGCCATTGTGAAATGGGATGAGGGAAATGTGTAGAAAAATCATATTCTAGAAACCATTTATCTTTGGTTGGGAGTTTATCCATATTTCCCATGATGTAAATAGTTATGATGTCATGTTGAGTATATTTTTGGTACACCTTTAAGAAGGTATCACTATTGAATTAGATATAGGATTATATTTGTCTAGATGGGAAGGTTGATATAGTTTGATCTTGTAGGAATTAATTATTGGAGAATACCCTATTGCACAGGAAGCTTTGGGTTGAATGAAATTTCATGAACCTACTATAGAATCTGTGAGCTAAATTATTTTTATTTTTAATATATTTTTGCCTTATACTATTTATTATGACAGATGGCATATCATATGTAGGAAGCTTTTCACTCTATAGAAGATATTCATGGCCTTGTGTATGGTCAAGAATATTCCTAAACCTCAAATGACGAAAATCTACTATTCAAAGTTAACAAAGATATTTTAGCTATTAGAAAGTCATTTGTATCATGCGTATGCATGGTACAAGCTCTATATCCTCCTGAAAAGCTACAATAATAATTAGCATAGAAAGATTTGCAGCTAATGGCATCATCTATATTGTTGGATGCCATTTCTATTATGCCCTATGATTACAAGCATGGGGCTCACCATTTTGAGCTGGAGAATGAGAAGGAAAGAAGTTCAAGAATGGCTAGTCTTATAAGTTTCGGGATTTAGTTTGGATTCTAAAATGGATACCAGAGTAGTGGCAAATTATTTCAATGAAAAAGCTTAAGTTCATCTGTCACTGTTTGAGATGTTTGCATTTGTATAGGTTTTTCTATTATAAGTATTATATTTTATGCTTAGTTCAAGGAGTTTTCTTCCAATATGTCTAATAATAATATGTTTTTTTCACAGTTGTCATGCTCAACACTTCTATCTGAAATGGTAAGTAATAGGTACAGAGATCATTAAAGAGTGTATTTTTGAAATTGCGTCTTTCCTTGATGTTGTTGAGAAGTCAAAGCACACATATATTCTTCTAAGTACTTTTTATGCTTGTACAAGTTACCTCCCATATGTCTTTCCATATGTACCTTGTACCTTGTTACCTCCCAATGTACCTTTTTCCCTCCAAACTTGCAAGTAAATTGTTACCTTCCATATGAATAATTATCAGCCATTGAGATAGAAATCAATGTTTCACCTACCAAATGTCCCAATGTTCAATCAAAAGTAGTACCCATAGCAGCAACTCCACCTCCTGTCCTAGATCTTCTTGGTTATTTGATAGGTTTAAGCAATGCACTTGTCCCTAGAGATTAGTGAGCAGTAGGCTCTAGGTGGGTATTAGATAGTCAATTCCATTTCATTTTGTAAGTAACAAATGGAAAAAATTGGCTTTATTGTTGTTAGATGTGAACTGTATTTACTATGATAAGCATCAACCTGACTAAAGCAACTTGTGCAGGCCTCCATTGCATGTTTTACTTGCAACATCACTATTTCAAGGCCTTTAGATCAATGGGAGACTTATATGGCGCGATGGTCAAATTTTTTATAGCTTGAAGCTTTAGAATAACTCTTTTGGTCTTGAAGCTGGTGGACCTCTACAGGTACAGTTCATAAAATATGAAAATAGTTGAGATATTAGTTCTATTTACTGTAAATATTGATAGTTTAATAGGATGTAGATGCACATCTATTTTGAGTCCTTTTCCTAAGTTTCATTCCTAGTAAATTAGGTGCCACCATTGCAGCCTGGTAGCTCAGTGCACACACTGATACCAATGGTACTATTTCAAAACATATCTCCTAGACTCGCAAATGCTCTTTTGTAGGTGGAAGTATAAAATAATCAACAACTTGTTTGGTATTTTAATGATAATATTTAATTTCAAGTTTTCTTCACTGAGGATGGCAAGATGGACCGTGCAACATTTATGGACGTAATAATGAATGATAGGATCTAAATTTTAAGCTTTGGAAGTTTTCTTCATTGAGGATGGCAAGATGGAGTGTGCAACGTTTCTAAAGGTAATATTGAATGCTAGGACCATTACCTCTCCACCACTCTACCTGTGCCTTCGACTCTATTGGATTTTTAGGACTTTTGGGTCAGAAGGACTCGGTAGGATGGACAAGTCCAAGAGATAAAAAGGGGAAGCGAAAGAGCAAATAGATGGTGAAATTGTTCTCTCCATTGAAAAGTTTCAGGAAATCCAGGATGAGCTTGAGAGGTTAAGTTCTCATGCACTCTGAAAACTACTTTTTGGGGTTATTTTGTTTTATTTACTTATTTTTAAATTTTTTTTTTTCTTATCTTTTTTTTAAACATTTTTCCCATTCCTTTCTCCATGTATTATTTTATTGATTTATTGGTGCATCTGTGGATTGATTGAATCTTTGCTTGTCCGTGGGATGCTTAAGAATGATTTGTTACAACCCTTAAGAGGGGGTTTGAGGAAAAGAGCAATTTTTTCAGTAAACCCACACTTCATCTTCATATTCTTTCAGTCTTTTGGATATGGAAAATTTGATTGGTTTACATATATTGTTTTTCCAATAGTGTCCGTCAAATTATTTTAAGGAAAAATTGAAACTAGAACATCGTCAAATTAGTTATTTCAGTTTTTTTGCCATAGCCATTTATTGTTTGGGCTTGAGTTGGCAAAGCTTGGGGTTCAACAGATGTAATATTTTATGCGACAATTCTTGATCAGTTACAATCTGCCTATTTATGATTACGTTCATAATGACCTGGTGTCCTGAGGCTCAGTGTAGTATGCCGCACTCCTAAATCCCTTTTGGTCTCAATTATAGTCTGCACATTTATGATAAGGTCATAATGGCATGGTCACCTCCGGTACTCTCGGCCTAGTCACTGCCCCCAAGGGATCTAACAATGTTGCTGGACTTAATGGCAAAAGCTTGCAATTCTATTCGGCAAGTGCCCTTAAGGAAGGGTAGACCTGCCTTACCTATATGGTTGTTGACAATTGGCTTATTCTTACATTCTTCTTTTATTAGTTGCTGGAAAGCTTTCTTGGAGGAATTAGTGGATAGAGTTTAATTTGGATTCTAGATGAGAATCAGAGTATTCCTACATTACATATTTGTAATTTCATACTTTCTTTCAATTGAGGAAGAACCAAATTCATTGTATCACTTTTGTTTTCCCTTTCCCCACTTATATAGCGATGTTGCAGCTCTAGAGTTTATTTTTTCCTTCTACTTTTTCTCTCTGAGATTGAATCTAAAGTTTCCAGTACCTAGCAGAGCCTTTTTCTCTTTTATCATAAGATGCATATGTGTGTAAACCTATGTAGTTGATGAAATAAGTTTGGAGTGGATTGAAACAGTGACATTTTGTTGTGGTGGTGGTGACGAATCATTATTTCAATTGAACATAACATGTGTATATGATATAATGGAGAAAAATAGAAAACAAATCCTTTTTCTCTTTTATCATAAGATGCATATGTGTGTAAACCTATGTAGTTGATGAAATAAGTTTGGAGTTGATTGAAACAGTGACATTTTGTTGTGGTGGTGGTGATGAATCATTCTTTCAATTGAACATAACATGTGTATATGATATAATGGAGAAAAATAGAAAACAAAGTGAAATTTTTAAAGGGTGCATTGAGCTGCTCTCTTTTGGCTATTCATCTCTAATTATGTTGAATGTTAGAAATGGCGGCCAACTGCAAAACTTTTTTTCTGCAAAACTTTTTTTCTTTCATGAGACTGCAGAAATCAATCTCCAAATGAATTGAAAATGTCCTCATGCACTCTGGGTTGTTCTATCACTAGTCTTACATGGGATGTTTGTATTCAAGTCATTCAGGTTATTATTATTTTTAGATATTATATGATGTTCAATAGTGTGGGGCCTTCTACATGGGTAAATTGCACATGGGTATTATGGACAACTGAGTCCTCAATTATTTTTTGTGCTTTGCCTTTCACTACAGGGTCTTTAACATTAATTATTGTTTGATATGCTGATCATTAAATATCATCCGCCCTTCTTTGTGCTTTGCCTTTCACTACAGGGTCTTTAGCATTCAATAATGTTTGATACACTAAGCATTAAATATCATCTACCCTTCGAAAAAATAAAGCTTTCTTTATATATAATTTATTTAAATGAAAAAAAGAGAGAGAGTTGTTTCAATTTCTCTAGCGGGCATACACCAAACTGTGAAACACATCGTTTCTATTTTAACAGAGTAAGCATGCAGTTCATCGAATTAAAAATCGAATTTTATCAGAGCTACAAATCAGAACACCCATTTTTAAAAATCCCCCTATCAAGGAACAACATGGAAATATGCTTATTTCCATTACAATCGAGTGTCAAGGCTATGATACGCAGCTTAATGTTATGAACATTGCAGCCTCTTTACATGAGATCGCCATTGTGAACTAATGGCATTCTAGGAAGGGGTGTCTTCCTTGTGTATAATCTGAAACAAGTTCTTCGTTAGATATATCAAATTTTCTCATAATACAACATTCAATAATCAAGTGATTATTGATCCTATGAGTAGCAATAATGGGATACATAGGGCTAAGAATAGACCATGGTTGGCAATGTCTAATCTCAGTAATTAGGCAGGGAAGACTGCAATTGAAGAAGGTGATGATAGCAATTTGTAGGAGGAGGCCTCTGATTGGGATCTTGTTCCAAGCATCTATTATGTAAATTTCTCAACAACTTAGACATATTTAGCCCACTTGTCCTGATAAGGTGTCCAATACTCCACACATCAACTTTAACCCCATGAACACCACTAGACATCTCAGGAGCATGGTTCAAGCCACTAAGATTATGAGGGTAAATCTGAGGTGCACCATTGGCATCCTCAAAATCTATTATAAACCACTCATCTGATTCAATGTTCTTCATCACGTTATCCTGAGATCCATGTGCATAAACAAAAGGGTGTGCAAAGACACCAGTGACTTGGTCACAAATTTCAGAGCTTCCACAACTTGTTTGGGTTTGGGTTTGTTGCTAGTTTTTAGTTTTTATCTTCTTTCTTTAATTTATCTCAACAACTATAAATGTAATTTTAAGGATTGCCATAACTCTTCACTTGGTTTGGTGTTTGGTTTTGTTCATAGTTTTTAATTTTTATCTTTTATCTTTTTTCTTTAATTTAAAATCAATGATTATAAATGTAATTTTAAGGATTGGCATAACTCTTCACATAATTTTTTAAAGTGTGCTAGCTCAATGGAAGACCATCTTGTTTAGGAGGTAACATGAATTAATCAGTGATTTTGTAGTTCATTTTTAATTAAATATTTTTTATATCGATTTATTTCAATGGTGAGATATTTTTGGATTCATTGTTTTATATTGTCTCTAAAGAGACAAAAGCTATCTTTAAATAAAATTTTTATGGTCTCTAGAGAGACAATATCTAGTATTAAAGACATCTTGTCTCTAATCCAAGTGTTGTCCTTAAAGAGACAAAAATGAAATTGTCTCCTAAGAGACAATAATGGTTGTGGGTTAAGACAATAATATTTAAAACAATATACTTTAAGACAATATTTTTTAAGCCAATAATATTTAAGACACTATTTTCTAAGACAATAATCTTTAAGACAATAATTTTTGAGACACCTTTTAAAGACAATATTTAAGACAATACACAATTTTTTTTTATCTTAAGTTAAGACAATTTACCCAAAAATTGTCTCAAATATTGTCTTAAAACCCTCCTTTATGTAGTAGTGTAAACTAATTGTATATCAACACATAGTCATTCCTAGATAAATCAATAATCTTGCACTGCATTTATTCTTTCCCATACCTGCCATGCAATAATAATGTATTTAACCAAAACCAAAAGAAAAGAAATGGATGAGGCCTTTGTGTAGACCAAAAAGAAAGCGAAATCATGAACCATGACATATTTGTGCATATACTACACTGAAGAAATATTTAACTTCATGTACTGCACTAAAGAAATATGAAGCAAGATATCACATAAATATCTATAAATACCTAACAATATGTACACTTAAATTTAATTAGATACATTTAAATGAATATATACATTAAATTTAATTGTGATTGATAATTTTTTATTTAATTTGTTTATTTAATTAATTATTCAATTAACTATTTATTAGGAGATATCAAGAACCAACCATAAAATCATTAAAACAAAGTAACCAGACAGGTAGGTTTTGCTCAAACATAAATCAGAATTACAATATACCACCGTCCATCTTCTTCTATTTATAAATAAATAAAGTATACAACATTCAATAATCATGTGATTTTGCATCATATGAATAGTAATAATAGGATACCTAGGACTGAGAATTGACCATGGTTGGAAATGTGTAATCTCAATAATTAGGCAGGGAAGACTACAACTGAAGAAGGTGATGATAGCAATGCCAAAATGATTAACGATGACCTATTTGTGCATATAGTGCAGTAGTGAAGCAAAAGCGAAGCATAAATTTCAGAGAACAACACAACAGTGGGCTCCTCTGTGATTTTGGTTGCCGACGATGTTTTCCTTGCCGACGATGGCTTGGCCGCCGATGGAGTGGTCGCCGACGACGCCGTGGCCGCTGACGACGGTACCGACGGGAGTGTGGCGGACGACGGGATTGTTGTTGCCGACGGCATTGTTGTTGTTGTTACTGTTGTTGCCGCTGTTGTCGCCGACGACGGAATTCCCATGAATCTGGTTGTTGGGGCCAATGATGTTCTTGCCGCCCCTGTTGTCCATGTTGTTGGTTTACGGATATTGAAACTGGATTCCCACTTCTGAAAGAAAAACGGCTTCAGTTCAACAATACATAACGTGGACATTGATAAATTACTGTGAATCAATGCTTAATGTGGACATAGATATCTCACAGATTAGAAATATACAATCATACCTAGAATATGAGCAACTCAATGATATCTCACAGATTAGAAATATACAACCATACCTAGAACTTCCGTAAGCAATTATATATTGCATATATATCTCACAGATATATCTCTGAGATATTGCATATATATCTCACAGATTAGAAATTCCGTAAGCAAGAGGTGAGAAATACAATTGCATAGCCTGCCTTATATAGAAGTAGGCGAACTCCAAACTCGGATTTGAAAACCATCTACACTCCCAACCAGGGTCAAGACCAGGGTCAAGTTTTGAAGTTTTCATGTATTAAATCAGCGTCACGAGGATGACATATTGTGGACGCCCTGTTTGGCAGACGAGTAATTCTTTTTGAGATTGAAGTGTTTAATCATAACTGTGATTTCTTAGTATTTGTTACTGTTCAAAAAATTTTACTTTTATTATGGGACCTACTGACCCTTTACTGACCAGCGTCACGAGGATGACATTCGCACAGCTGGGCAGACGAGTTATTCTTTCGCAAAGAAAAAAACTCTGCCGGGATTTCTGCACGCGCAATGTGACCGAGGAGTTCTTCTTCTTGGATTTCTTCACGCGCAAAGGGGCAGAGTTATTTTGCTTGGGCGGAAACAAAAATTGAAATCTTTGTTATTAGTAGAGTGAAAAATGTAAATATTTTTAAAAACAATGCGATTAAAGTGAAAAACTAAATATTTTTAGTTTTTAAAAATAAGGTACATTTTTAATGGTTTGTGATTATTGTTTAGAAAATTATTGTTTACATTTTTAACTTTTTGTAAATGGTCTAGAGTACTATATTCATTTTGTTAAAATTTCAAATCTTAGAAAA
>APFE030504363.1:0-20917 GCA_000404065.3 Pinus taeda
ATATGTAATTCTTAATACATTTTCAACGATGGAGGGTAAAGGTATGGAAATTTCCTGGGTGTTAAACAGGGTACCATCAACTTCATTGACTTGTCAGATCAGGCCTATATATATTCTAAGAAAAGAGTCCAGCAATTATGTGTGTGTATATATATTCTAAGAAAATAGTCCAGCAATTATATATATATATATATATATTATGAGAGAGAACAAAATTATAAATCCCAACACTGAATAGCATTCCAGATTGCCTCTTAAGGTCGTTAGCTTAAGGTTTGAGACAGTTCTCTGTAGTTAAAACTCTAAAATATAAAAAATAAAGTTTTTGTTGAAAATAGTTGTTATTGATGTCGAAGGCTGTCCAAATGGAAGGGAAAGATACATAGTCAAACATCATAATTTCAAGACCTTTCTAATGATATATGACATGTCTTCTAACTAAAGGGTGAGGATAAATGATTTTTTGAATATTCATTATACATTCTGTAAATTGCACAAGTCGGCCCTACCCTAGACCCCAAAAGCACTATAAATAAGTGTGAGGAGAGTGTTTTGGCTATCGTTCAAGTGAATTCGGTTATGTTTTAGCAAGTAGGTGGAGCAAATCTGAGGTTCATACCTCATGAACCATCAAGAAGTGAAGTGAAGTTGAGTTGGAGAAGTCTTTTGTGAAGTACTTGTTGAGTTGTATGAGAGTTTTTGGCACAATTTTGAATGTTTTTCAGTCTTTTTGATATTAAGTCTTTCTACCGAGGAAGTCGAGTTCTGCCTTGTTGGAGGCGGAGCCCTATTTGAGGCCAAGTTTTGTTGAGGAGGTTGATTTTCCTATTGAAGACCAAAGTTCTGATCTGTTGGATTGTTTGAGAACGAGTGTAGTTTGTGTTGATTTTTCCAGTACAATAGATACAAGTATTTCTTCTTCTTCTGAAAGTCGATAATTTCTTCGAATGATGTGGATGATATTGCTCTTTCAAGATATCATTAAGCAATTATAAATTTAAAAATTCAACCATAAAAACACTGAGCAATGGAGATCTGTTGGAAATATTGAGGGGGGAGGGGGGTGAATCAATGTTTTTATGGTTGAATTTCCCAGGCTCCCAGGCTCGAACCTGTAATATGCTAGGCACTCAATTCAACCTCCCAAGGCATCAACTATGTCAATTTCGAGACACCAACCTCTAGGGCTTCAACTCTATTTTTGGTTCAGGCCCCAACCTAGTGTCTTAAGGACTCCTATACTCTAGGGCTCCGACCCTATCTTCCAAGGCACCAACCTTGTCTCTACGAGGCTCCAACCTCTTGGGCTCCAACCCTTAGCTTTATTTCATCAAGATAGTTTGGTTATTGTTCACGGCTCTCAATGTCTTCTTCAACGAGCCTTGTCAATCTTCAGCTAAGTTGTCACTTAGCATCCACATCACATATCAATGACAACCTTGTTCTCTTAGAAGGTGTCACCCTACTCTTCATTTTACCCAAAACAATTTCTCCAAGTCACCTCATGATGAATTCAATTATGCATCAATGTCTTTCAAGAATGCCTTCAAATTCAACAAGTGTTTTCTAGAGTTCTTCAACAATGCTCCCAACAGGATTACTTCAAACCTAAAACAACTTCCTCTAGGTTACTTCATTATGATTTCAATGATGACTTAGGGATGCCGTTAAGACTGTCACTTGGTTTCTCCAAATGATGCCCAAAACTCCGCTCTCAAGATATCGAAAAATGCTAAGTCTTTCTTCAACAATTCGTTTCTCAAATAGCTCCCAATGTTTTTCAATCATGTTTCTTCAATGATTTTGTGTTGTCCCTCTTGCTTGGGTCTCTTGTCAATCCTTACAACCCACTTTCCAAAACAAACTAAGTCACTTCTGATTAACGTTCTTTTACAAGACTCTGAGCTTCTTAGGTTTATGAGTCTAGGTTCGTAATTATGTGACTACAATCAGAACTGTAACTCGAATTCTTTGTGTTTTGAGCAACTGAGACGCCACAATCCATCTTGGCTACAATCACTGTCTAGAATAAACACGAGCTATTGCAGGTGTAATCCGAGATTACTATTCAGTAAGGGATATGCTTTTAAATCATTGTTCCACACATGCTTCCGAACCACCGTTCCACAGTTAGTTGGAGGGCTTCCAAACCTGCTGTTCCATTGGCAATTGGAGGGCTTCTGAACCTGCTGTTCTACTGGCAATTGGAGGGCTTCCGAACCTGTTGTTCCACTGTGAGATAAAGAAATTCCGAGCTGGTGTCCCACTGTGAGATAGGGAAATTCCGAGTTGCTGTTCCACTGTCAGATAGAGGACTTTCGAGCCTCTGAAGTGGATAACTGCTCCTAATTCGAAACTACATAAAATCTTTCATCAAAAATCTTGTGCTTCTTTCTCCCTTATATTCGCTCATCTGAGCTTCTGAAGTGTTCTGTGATTATGCCTGAGATTTTTGATGAAAGAGTGAAGTCAGTTCCTTAATATATAGTGTTTTTTACAAGCTAAAACGAAAAGACACGTCTAATTATGGAGACCGACTTGAAAGATACAAGTCAGCGCCCTGCTAGATATAATTTTCTTGACTTAAAAATTCCATATCTCATCAACCACTGGGAGTTTTGGGGCAAGTAAGGGCTCATTGGAAAGAGGAAAAAGTCCTCTTTAAGATGGTGTAGGACTCATTGAGAAAAGCTGCCTCTAAGATGGCAAAGCGTATTTTTTTTTGTGACTGTCTTTAAGTTTTATGCATAAAAATAAAAAAGTTTGGGACAACATGAGGAACATTTGGGACAACATGGCTTCTTCATTGTTATCAATGTCATCATAGGATCATAGAGTCATCATGTAGGAATGTAGCATCCATGTCATCATTATAGTGTAGCATCACGTATCAACAATGTTAACATATACTAGTGCAGTGATATGCAATTAACCACAATGCAACATTTATTGATTTGCCATTAGGAGATTTCCAAGTCCTTCATTGCATGTCTTGCCATTAAGTGGTTTCCAAGTCCTTCAATCATTGCATCAAAACCTTCATCAAGTGCCATCATTCTTTAAGTGTATGACATCATCAAGTATAGTCCTCCATGTGCCATCAAGGGGTTGTAAATTGGCACTTAAGGTCTAGATCATCAAACAAGGCACATGATTGGCACTTGGCAACATTCAAGGATTTCTGAAGACTTCTTCATTAGTGGCTTGACATATTAATAGCTTGACATCTTCATTAATGGCATCCTTATCAAACAAGAGGGACTTGTCATCATGAGCAAGGACATCATCATACTATGCATGAGGTTATGACATCACAAGAATATTTGCTATCCCAATAATGCCATATTGACATCAATGACAACGTGGATTAACAATTTCCCCTTGTCATTGATGGTGATATTCTTACCCTTCAACATTCTCTCCCCCTTTGACATTAATGACAAACGGGATGCCCAAGTACTCCCCCTATCAAGTTGCTTCTTTTCATCATATTTTCTTCATCAATAGTAGTTTTTTTATAGGTATGTTACTTTCCTTGTCATGATGCTCTTCCTTCTGGCAATGAGGTCCTTGATTGATGCGTTTACATTTCTTCATGTGATGAACCAACCCCTGTCTGTATAAATTCCTTTAGCTTCTTATGAAAAATCGCTGCCTTGTGATCAAGTGGAAGAAATTTTCAACAAGTCCATCATATGAGTAAGGGATCATGTTCTTCAATGGATTTGCTCCCGAGAGATAATCTATGATTGTTCATGTGTGACTCATCAAGAATTTCACAGAGGCCATTCACGGATAGCTTCTGCAACAATGATCACAAGCTCCCCCTAACTGTATGCATGGTCTTTTTTTTGGTAGATCCTCATCAATCACTTGGGATATCACATATGTCAAGGATATCTTCATCAGATCAACAATATGTGTTGTTGGCTAGAGTGTCTAAGAGACTTTTGGATCAAATTTGATTCTTTCTCCATATTTGTGTAACTTTCTTTTCTGACTTGGTTGTCATGGTTCTAACTTGTGTAGGGACCCAAGTCAAGTTACAATCATGTGCCATATGTCCAATGTTATGGCAATTGAAGCACTCCATCTTGTTCATGAATGAGAAATCATGACTTCCTGTAAAATTGCTTCTAGGAGATTAACGGGGACTGTTATATTTGTCTTTGTGATATACCCTACAATGTTTTGCCATGTGCTCAAAGTTTGTACAAGAATAGCAATAAACAAGAAATATACTTTGGTACCTGGGAGATGAAGATTTTCTTGATGTACTTTTGAAGTCTTTTTGCCATGGGATTCTTTAATGATATTCATTGCCTTTTGTATTCTCGACACCATCTGTAAGTCTCCTTGGAGTAGGATTTCATCCATAATTGTCTTAACTCTTCTCCTTGCCTTTGTTGGAACTGGGAGCATCAACATTTCTTTCTGGTTTCCTCACATCCTTGTTGTTTGAAGCATTATCATTCTTGCTTGACGATTCACTTTCATAGCCAAGACCTGATTTATCAAGGGGAGACCTTTGATGACTTGGGATGTCATCTAGGGTTTGAGAAATTTTCAAGTTCTTATTCAACAAGTCAACTTCCTTTTTAAGAAAGACAATCTCCTTGCCTTTGTTGGAACTGGGAGCATCAACATTTCTTTCTGGCTTCCTCACATCCTTGTTGTTTGAAGCATTATCATTCTTGCTTGATGATTCACTTGCATAGCCAAGACCTGATTTATCAAGGGGAGACCTTTGATGACTTGGGATGTCATCTAGGGTTTGAGAAATTTTCAAGTTCTTATTCAACAAGTCAACTTCCTTTTTAAGAAAGACAATTTCTTCCTTCATTTTCTTGCATTCTTCATCCTTCTTTGATAGTATGATCTCCATTTCTTCCTTCATCTTGGTTGCTTCACATGATTGGGCCTTAAGAGAAGTGATTTTTTGATCTTCATTGATGTCATCATCTTTTTCTTCTAGTCGGCATGTCATGGTGTTTCTCTCCCTTTCTGCCTCATCAACTTGTCTTTCTATGAATGCCAAAGCTTCCATCACCTTCTCATCTCCTTGTGCTTGTTTCCTTGCTTCTTCTAGTTGAGATATAAGGGAGGATACCTCTTCCTTGTATTGACCAATCTCTCTGCTTCAAGTTTGTTTAAACTCTTGAATCTTTGTTCAAGGTGGCTTGACAAAGTTTCTTCCCTTTTCTTTGCCTTATCCAATTGATTTGTCATGGATATGACTTCTTCATGACACTTTTTGTTTTGATGAAGTTCCTCCTTAAGCTTGGTGGGCTCCTCATCTCTTTCTTGTACTTGAAGTTTGAAAAAGGTCAACTTCCTTCCTTGTCTTGTCCTGGTTACCATCTTGCACTTTCTTTTTAAGTTCCTCATTTTCCTTTTTCAAACTGTTAATCTCTTCCATGGCAGCGATAAGTTTAGTCATGAGATCTTCTTCAAAGTCTTCTTTGCTTTCTTTTCTTCTAGGTCTTCTTAGGTCTTGATGTCATCATTCTTATTTTCAGCGTCCTTGATGGGTTCTAGATTTCCTTCTTGCTTTCCATCACCTTCTTGACTAATAAAGATCATGGTCAATGATCCTTTTGAGTGAGGTTCATGAAGTTTGTCCCATATATCTTTCACTGATGAACATTTTTCCAAATTGGCCTTTATAGAATTTGGTAGCCCATTCAAAATTGCCTTCATTGCTCTTGTATTGTACTCCTTGGATTCATCGTCCATTGTGCTATCAGTAATCACTGATTCCCATACTTCAACGCCTTGAACCATTAATAAATTTCTCATTCTCACCTTCCATACATCAAAGTTTCCATTAAACACTGTAACTTTCTCAATTTGATTGTCTTGAGTTTTCATGGTTGAGGAAGAGACATCTTTAGGAGGTTTGGGAGACACTCTGGCCAGGAAGGACTCATATAGATTATGCACATGCAAATATTCCCATCTCTTAGGCTCGCCCTGTCTAGTGTATTTCTGAGGAAATTTCCTTATGTTCTGAAGGTATCTTCATTCTGATAGTGGAGGGAAATATGGGGAAGTTTCCATACTGGAATTTCCGAGAGGAATGTCATTTTCAGAGGTTGAAGTTTGTATTTCCACTGTTTATATATAAACCTTGGCCCCGTGAGTATGGGCCACTTTCTACTAATATCTTGGTATGTTTCTTCTTCAACAAGATGGTAAAGAAGCGTTTCCACAAAGGTAATGTGATTTTTCCCGTTGATCAAACAATTCCATTTGTTTTTTCTACCCAATATGCCAATGAGAAGGGGGATGGCCAAATACCCATAAATTGTCCAACTAATCTTATTTTAACAATATGGAGAGCCATCACAAAGGACTAAGAGGGAATGACGACTTTTGGAATTTTATAAAGTTTTTTCACAAACTTGGATGATGGGGGCTTTTCGGTATTGACCTAAGTCACGACCAAAGCGTTAAAAGCTACTATATCTAGAGGAGGATGACCTTTGCCAAAGAAGAGTCTCATTTTCAAGCTAAGAAAAATGTGAATATAGTTTCATAGGATCTATATATATCTAGGAATTGCAAAGATTTATAACTATCTTTGAATACTAGAGATTTCTTCATCTATGTTAAGGAGTTTTAGTAAATTCCATCATTCCCATTTCATTATGAAATTTAGGGAAATTTTTTCTTACTTTTTATAATATTTATTTTATAAGTAACAACAAAAAATATAATTTTGGATAAAAATTTGCTTTTAGTCGTTCAACTTTTATTTATTTATTTCAAGCCTCTTTGTTGTTCCACATTTTCTTTTTAAATTTAGTTGCAATATTGTTTTTAACAATATTGATATCCTGAAGGGCATCCTGCTTCACTATCCTCTGATAGTTCAACACTACATCTCTAGTCCAACCTCCAACCCCTTTTTGAGTATTAAATAGTAACAACATTATTCTCTAATAGTTCAACACTACATCTCTAATCCAACCTCCAACCTCTTTTTGAGTCTTGAACAGTGATAGAAAGCCAACTTTTATTTACACATTAAATACATGGTTACATATTTATTATCAATGAGTAAATCAATATTTAATCACTATTTATTTCATAGGTAAAACACCCATTGAGTGCTTCTAGGTTTGTCATAAAGTCATTGAGTCATTGTCATGTATTAAAGACCCATTTGGGCATGTTACATATTGTAAATAAATTTATTTAAGTTGAAATAAAGTCTAGAAACCCTCCAAGGTCAAGTCAAACATGCTAGCAACAAGTCGGCCTGGAAACAGTGAATATTCTACCTATTTGGAGTGAATAGAATACTATATATACAAGACTAATCGACCATCATCGGGGCATCAATCACTCACAAGAAACACGACCAAGAGCACTGAAATCAATGAAGAAAGGAGAAGATAACGTGAAGATGAAGAGGCATATTTTTCAGGACTCTTTTTGGGCAAAAAATCTCACACATGCGGGATGAAGCTAGGGAAGCTACTACAAAACTTAAGACTGAATTGTAGTCATCTCTAGAATTCGAATATTGTACCAAAAAAATCGTATCTGAAGGTTGGAGTCTTGGAGAGAAGGGGCCCAATTAAGTGAAGGAAAATAAGGGCTATAATGACCTAATCACCTCACACGTGCAAAAGTTGCAAGAAGTTTTAGGAGGCTGAGTATTGAAGGAAGTAGTCTTGTGTTGTGGTCTAAGGTCAAGAACAAGGAGAAGTTGCAGCAGTTTCTAGTCAAGATTGACTTTGTTTGACTTGACAAGAAGAGAAAAAGGTTTGACTTGATCTTGGAGGAGTTTTTGGTCAAGGGTCAAGGTCTTGAAATTCTTCAATTGAAGATTCTATAAGAAGAATAATTCTTCTGGGTTTTCCTCTCAGAGTTGGAGAGGTTTTGGCCCTAGATGATCACCTACATCTTATGTCTTATTGCCCCATTGTTCTTTGTGTTTTTGTAGTTGTTTAATGAAAAAAAAAACTAATTATCATAAAGAAAAAGAAGAAGTAAATCAAGAAAAGTAAAAATACATCACTAACCATTATCAACAAGAAGAGAAATCACCTACACTTGTTGCCCCTAGATTTCTCAACACTATTGACCTCATTGATGTTCGTTAGATTCTGAAATATTCCTAAAATATGCAATCGAATTAAGTACAACATGACTACGTGAGTGGTTAATTTATCCAATGCTCTTGTCACCCTTATATGCATTGCATCTATACATATATTAAGAATGATGAAATGTCCAATTGGATGAAGGTTGGTTGCAAAGTCTTACTTTTCTTTAGCTACACCCTTATCATTACTTCTCAAACCTCTGTAGATTTAATTCAAAAATGAAAAACCTTTCTTACAGTGGAAATGAACAATCAACATCCTTCCATTTTTTGTGTCTTGAGGATATCCTGTACACAAGGGAATCCGCAACTAAAGGAAGAATTCAAGAAATAAAACATGGTGAACCAGTTCTCAAGATCAATGAAGTCATTATGGACATTAGGTCAACCCTTATCATCATTGTTATTCATGTTTTTCGTGCCCTTGGTGCTACTTATTTTATAATTTTCTTCTCACATCATCTAGAGTTTCAATAGGTTTGATTTGTAACCCCTTGTTGTCATTGAGATGTCCTTATCCCTTAGCCCAATGCTACGAACATTCATTTCTCAGTAAAATATCTTCCTTGGCCACCCATTCCTTTCTCCTTCATAAAATAGCATTATTTCCCTCGCAAAATAAATACTTATTTCATTCAATGAAATCCCACTCTTCACTCACCTCACTCAAGTCTCTCTTAAAGTTTGTCCCTTATTCTCCAATGTCCCATGGTACAATCTTTTTGAGGACTCTTCCTCTTCTCCCCATCTTAAATTCAACATGTATAGGTAAAAATCCTCTTCTAATCTTGCTCATCTCCTCCTTGAATGCATATGCATCCTTAAAGGCATCATGTGTGGGTCCCTTGCTTCTTCCTCTCCCATTTACACTCATCCCACCGTACCAAAGGTAACCCCTCCTCTACTTCTCCTCTGATTTTCTCTTCATCTCCACCTTCAATTTCTTGCTCATATGAATCCCATGTTTCAATACGGCTATATAAGGTGAATTCATCCCCATCCTCGAGGAACATATGTGGGGCTATCTTTTACCTCTTACCATCATCTATGAACACCTCCTACCACAACATTGTTCAACCTTATATGATCTCCACTTAATCACCTAGCACTACTTAGTGTAATGACCACCTCGTCTTTATTGCCTCTTGGTCTCCACATTTCCTTTGATTTCTTTCCAAGTGGTTAATTCTTCTCCAAGTCATTATTTCAAGTAGGGTTGACTCCACACATTTTTCATCCCAAAAATATCAATCACTGCATCACTTCTATGAAGCATTTAATGCCATCACATATCATAGATTAGAGCTACAAAGTTTCCTCCTTAACACCTTTTTATTCTCCTATTTACTTCTCCTAGCGCCATTGCCTCACTTCTCTTTCCTTTGCTATGTCTATGCTAGTATCATGATCACCTCACTCATACTTTCACCAAGCCATGCTAGTTTTGTTTCCTTCTCTGTATTTCCATCACTGGAATTTCCCTACACAATATCACTCCATGTCTTCCCCTTTTCATATGTATATATATATATGTATGTGTGTGTGTGTCATCCTTTCCATTGAGAACTAACGTTGTCATCCCTGCCATAATTGAAGCAAGTAGGTTAATTATTTTAGGCAGTATCTAGATGATGCTAATCATAGACCTCCATTGTCATTTCTCACCTAAAGGTATGTGAAAGGATCCCCTCCTCACTCTTAATATTGTTGATGATTTTATAGTCGGAAATATTATTATCATTAGATTGAATCACTCATGCTTTACTTCCATGTTCTAGTTATTATTCTATTTACCTAGTAATCAAAACTATTTTATCTCTCGTCTCATGGTTTAGTTATTATATCATTAGACTAAGTTACTCATTATCTTATCATTTACATTTTAGTGTTTAGTTTCTATCATTCTTACATAGTGATTAATCTTGCTTGTCCACCCATCCCAATTATTTTGTTTGACATCCATAACATATTTGATGTGCATCACTTGCTTGTTGATCTTTATTTATTATTTTTCTTAAGATTGCTTGACATCATGGGAACACCACTTGTGACTTTCACTAACACAAATTCTTAGGGCATGTGGGTCTTCACATGCTCTATGATATACATAAGCACAATTCATGGATGTTTCCCTCACAACATCAACCCACTGGCCTGCACTACATGGACATGCACACGCCTCCTATCCTTCCTTACAAATTGATGCAGAGGTGGCAAAATATAGCATATTGTATTTGTAGTTGGTTACTCACATAAACCTACACACTCAAAATTCCTTTTATGAACCACCTATATGTCTTGTTCATGTGTGACCCACCTAATGATGTTAAACTATCTCTCAAGCCATGTTCTATATGATGGGCCACCTCCCTAAAGTTTCTCTCACCCTAGCCTTGTCATGCAACCTCACTGAGACGTTTATTGCTTGTATGAGTTCCCTAAGTCCACATTTTCCTTTCAACTCTAGATTTTGGTCATCACTCAATTTAACCCCTCAAATCATCCATTTAGAAAATTTCCTAACTTCAACGGGTCTAGTTGGGTGCATAAACCCCCAACCCCCATCCATGGTCACTTAGTATCCCTTAAACCAATTCCATGGCCAGTTAAACCCATTTGGAATTTTTTATCTATTAATTAAATCTGAGTCCAACCCCTAAACCTTCTTGATCTTTTAGCAATAATTGTACTATGGATTCCCCTAAACTATTATGACAGTGAATCCATAATTTGCATAATAAAGGACTATTTTTGGCTTCAAAACCTACAATACCATTATACCAATTTTGAAACACATAAAATATGAAGTATTAAGGTTTTGTATGAATCAAGTACTCTTATAGCTAATCCAATGTCCTTTTAACCTTGAGGTCATTCATTTCTCTATTTATACCCTTTTATTCCTCTTTGTAAATTGTCTTCAAATCTTGAAATTTTTTTATCTTGGAAATATCCTACTTTATAGGTAACACATTTAGGATTGATCTCCTTTTACCTATCTCATGCTCTTCAATTCGTTAGAACTTTTCATCTCTAGTACCTCTATAGGGACTTCTTTGTCTAGCTTGGTTTCAATCTTCCAAGTTTGAGTGATTCATCCTATAACATCTTCATTAGCAAGGTTCTACTCATACCTTGGAAGTTTCAACCCTAAAACCTCAAGTGAGGAACTTCATTCACACTAAGATTAAGGGAGTTATAATCCCTAAGAGGGCACAAAATATGTTACTTTTCATAGTTCATTGATTTATCTTTAGAATTGTAGATCTAGTGTTTATACTGGAGATCGAGAGAATTCTTCTCTTTCAAGGAGTTGGATTTGAGTATGCAAATCATTCCAAGGCATAGGCCATCTTTAAAAGATTTATCACAATTCTATAGACTTCAATGCAAGGATATTTATCACTAACAATGATAGATTTTGTGGGGATTATCTTTCATCTTCTATTTTCATTTCTAAAGTTGGGGTTCCAACTTATTAAAGAAATTGCTAGTTAATTAATTTATCCTTGAACTATGTGTAGTGGTATGAACCCATTTGTGTGCTATGGAGAGGAAATTCATCCATATAAAGTGTGATAACTTCCACACAAAGTTAAAAAAGTGTTTTAAAAAATTGATGTTGTTTTGGAGTTGAATATTAGCTTTCTTCAATGAATCAACATTCTCTTTAAAACTATGTATTAGTGTTCTACAAACAAGCTAATTCATTATGAAGTTGAGCACTAGAATCACTCTATAGTCATAAATATCCTCACAAAGCTAAGAAAATATAATTGCAAAATATTGACATCATCTTGAAATTGACTTATTAGTTTTCAACAATGAAACAACCTTCCCCTTAAACCATGTATTAGTGTTCTACAAACAAATGAATTTTTTTATGAATTTGGATGGTAAAATCTCTTTAACAGGGATGAATATCTTGAAAAGAAGCAACCCATTACAAAGTTTAACATTAGCAGAGTACAAGTAAACAATCCTCATTACATTTATAAATCTATAATTCCTCTTTAGTTATCCATAGTAGAAAAAAATACATGTAATAAAGCATACTCGATATGGTAGGTAAAAATGAAAAATATATTAGTTGCTCTAATTACAAGAACCTTCATGAAATAGATAAATAAATATTAAAGTTAAAAATATCATCGCCATCAAAGATATACTTGAAAACAATAAATTTCGAGAAAAACATCCATAGGGAACAAATTATCTCCCCTTTTAGAAAAGGCGCTTTCAAGACACCATGACCAAAAAAATGTAATACAAATAAAGGTGGTAATCCCTTTATCACTCAAAACCCTTATCCACTCGTACATGAGATATTTCATAAAATTAAATATGTCCCCCTGTTTCTAGCTTATGAAAAACAACATAGCCTACTAGCACTTTGCAACATGGCAGGTTAAAGAGGGAAGAGTTGGGGGTATAATTCATGCCACAATATGCTAACATGAGGGTAGGTTGACCTATCCATGAGCTTATGAATATCCACACAATTGGGTTAAAAAACAGTGAAGTGCAATGGAATACTTCATCTCGTGGGTAATAAAGGATATAAATGATGTAGAAATGACTTAGTTAGCTCCATAAAACAGAAGAATCTACTTTTGGATAAGCCACCAATAACATCCAGAAATATGTGGAAATAAATATTCAACCTCCATTAAGCCAATTTTCACAACAATAATTTTGGAGCCACACCATGAAACAATATCTTATGAGGAATATCAATTTGAAAACTAAAGTTTTTTTTTTCTCTCTTAATGTATCACACATGCACTACACGTGGTATTCCATGCACGCAACCAAGGGTAACACTTTATAATTTCAAATACAAACTTGACAAGAATTAACTATATCATGATTCAGTGAGACAAGAGTGAGACTCACTTTTGATATGTTGTTAAAGATATGGGTCAATGATCCAACACAATTACAAGTCAATCACCTCAAAGATGAGGATTTGGCACATCATTGTATCCAAATACGTTACTCCAATGCTTAATATAATTACAATCCTTATACTAGTGGTAAGTGCTAGAGGGGGCATCATTTGTGGCTTCAAAAAAATAAAATAAAAATTTCATTACAGGGAATTGGAAACTGCCAATAGTGAGGCAAAAGAATTAAAGGTCTTTCCATCTCAAAAGATAAAAAGGTGGGGGGAAATGGTAGTCATCAAATCCCTACATCAGAATACTTCTCTAAATATCTCTAAACTATATAAGATTTTGCAAAGGATCTTTGAGTGAACTCATTTCCTTAAGAAGATTGAAATCTAGCATTTATTTCTAGGGAAAAATAAGTTCATTGATGAACTAACCAATAAAGGAGTCAAGTTGAGAAAAGCCATGTGTAATTTAAATTGAGAGATTACGATGTCCGCCCCCTCTTTGGTGCTTATGATCTTAGTAACAAGCCCTTATAAAAATTGTTCTAACATGCAACACTAACAAGATGGAATTATCTCATCAATGAAGCAAAAGAGTTAGCCCTTTATAAAGGTATTTCCATCTTAAAAAGATTAAGTGGTGGGGAGCAATGGTAATCATCAGATTCCTACATCACAATAATTCTTGAAATAGATCTAAACTATATTATATTATTCAAATGATCTTAGAGTGAGTTCAATACCTTAATAATATCGAGATCTATAATTTTCTTTGAGGGAAAAATAAGTTCATCGATGAACTAGCCAACAAAGGAGCTAAGTTGATGAAAGGCATATGTGATTTAAATTAAGGGATTGCCATCTTTTCCCCCTCCTTCGTGCTTATGATCTTAGTATCAAGCCCCTATAACACTTGTCCTAGCATGCAACACTAACAAAAGTGATTTATTTCATCAATGTCATTCTCATATCTCATATCATACTCCATATGCACCAAATTTTAAGAATGGTATGATAGAAATTACAAAAGATGTATGTAGATTTAGTTGGCCGTCAATTTGATGTTGGAATGACCTGCTTCCATAAATTACAAGTCGCAGCTCTCTTCAAGTGTGGGTGGTGAAGTTATCGATGCATTTGGTTAGGAAAAAATGAGTACTCTCAACCTACATTAATTGTTGGTTGCTTAATGTCTCTTGCCATCAACTTGAGCAAGAAGTTTGTTAAGAAAAAGTTGAGGACAGGTGGTACTTGGGTGGGGGTTATATTGTGCATGGTTATAAATTAGCATTGAGGCGTGGCTAACTCCTACATGTCAAAAAAATATTCATGAAAAGAAGTTGACATCAATAGGTTTCGAAGTTATATTTCATACAAACAGGGAGGCTTCAATGTCATATTAGATTCCCAAGGATTATGTGTGTTGTGTGAAACTGGGGATATGAAGCAAAGCCCTAAAGAACCATGAGGACTCTATACAAGTTCCCTATATCATCATGCACCAAACCATCCACTAGAATAAGTGAAAATGATGAATTTGAAAAACATGTTCAAAAAGATAAAATTTTACACATGATGCTTTTGTAGTTGACATTACAAAACAATTCTTGGAAATTCAAGAATGGGAGAAAGAGGTGGATTTATTCATGGGGATTCATTGAGGGAAACATGTTTCCCTAAATGAATAAAGTAAAATCTTTACTCATTTGTTGGTAAAATGGTAAACCCCTTTGTTTGTAAAATAGAAAACCCTTACCCTCCGAAAATTGTTTCAACACCATGCATTAATGATCATAGCCCCTGTTAGGTCCCTATAATACTAGTGATTACCCCATTACTATTGTAGTTGTATCCTTATTAATATTGTTGTGCCCCTATTGTCCCCATATTGTTATTACTGTGCCCCATAGAATCCCTCTATTGTTATTTTTGTGGCTTTATATTATTATTGTTAGGTCGGTTGGGTTATATTTTGACTCCTTAGACTCCTATATATAGAAAGGAGGTTTTGTCATTTGAATCATCTAAGAATTGTTCATTTGTGTAATGTAAAAGAGATTGACCCCTCAAAGAGGCTGAATTCTAAGGCGTTCAACTATCTTTTTTATCTTTTTATGAGCTGGTTTCATAACACATGGGGGTCTTGCCTGGTAGCATCATGATAACCTTGAACCCAATGATTGACTGCACCTTAGACTTCAGCCTACTAAATTCTCTGTTCAACGCAATTTGGATATCCGCGATCCCCGCATTTAGATTGTCATTAGAATGCTTAATATACCAGGTCAACGCGTGATCCTGCAAAACGTTGACTAGTTTCGCTTTCTTTATATTGTCATCTATAAATCCCTGTGCTTCCCATACAACTTTTATCATGAACCAAAATTGGTCCAGATCTTCATTGCCTACTCTCTTGAACACCAGAAACTTTATCGTGCTTGCCATATTGACTCGCGGTGGTGTCGGAGGTGGTATGGGTGAAGATGGGGGTAAAGGCGGTGAAACTGGTGGTGGTCTGGGTGGGGTTGGTATGCGCAAAATCCTTTGCCTTATCAAATTGATCGCACTTCTTGGTGAGACCTTCGTGAGCTCTTCCTCGTCCCCTCGCGGAGGTGAAATCAAGGGGCTAGTTTCTAGTTTTGCAATACCTTTGTTTCTGTAAATTCTCCCATTTCGCTTAGCCCTGAACATCAATGTATTCGCATAATCCACTTTTCACACAGTAGCATTTTAATCCAAGTGTTCAGAGACTTAACTTACTTACCTCGCGGTCCTTTTAGGAAGCGTCGCTCTGCCTCGCTATAGCTCCCTGAAGTATCTACCACGAACTCAGCAATGAATCCTCCTATAATTCAATTGAGCTAGTGATCAACATCGCACGTGATATTATCTTCTGATGCTTCCAATCTACGCACCAACTCTGGGGTCCACACAATAGGACTATCAAGCTTGCACCTTCTTTGGCTATTTGCTAACTTCGTGATCCACTCGTACAGCTCAGTAGGGAAAGATACGAAGAAAAATTAATGGATCTTTATGTACAGGTGGCAGTCTAACCACTCTTATTTTCATAGTTTCAGATTCCTGTTCTCCTGCACCACGAAATCATGAATTCTCCTATCCAACCAACCTTCAATTTCTTTCTTAGTTGGATTGAAATGATACGACATTAGAAATCTCTATGCAGATTCCAGTCCTGACAACGGAACCATTTGTTGGCTTGTTGGGGCCTGACCTAGTTTCGAAGTTAATTATCCAAACAAATCCTTGTACTACTGGCCCTTTCGGCAACAATCCACGGAGCATGGACTGATGTCTCACTCAAAGCAGTATGGGGGGATGCTGGAACCAGGTTTTCGCACCCTTGAGATGTCTAAGGCATTGATTTAGTCCAACTGTGAATACCTTCATGTAGGTTACTTTGCGCACTTCCCTGACATGTGGGCCCTTCGCGCCCTGTTATATTCTCCTTCGCGTAGCCCTAACTAGGGGTTGTGGGGCTTTTGTGTTGCTAAAGCAGCGATTTGCGCTATCTCCCCAAGTCACGTCGCGAATCTTACTTATCTTCTTATAACAATTAGTTATCTTCATGTAAACAAATACCTTATATTATATTTACTTATTCAACACACTTATATAATTCCACACAATAAATAGACAGTAAACTCGCAATTCATACCCAATATACTTCAATGCATAAAACAGGAAAAGATACACAGGAAAATGTTAAAAATTCTCTTTATTAATGCTTCCAACGGTTACAGACTCAAACTGCCCTGCACACTCAGCGACAGGGGTCTGTGCACTCAACTGTGGACTTCTAGGCCTCTGCGCACTCAGCTGTGGACTACTAGGCTTCTACGCACTCAGCTACAGATCCTTCTCCTACCCTACGACCCAAAACTAGACTTTACACTTCAAATACTTTGCTATGCTTCTATTCCATGATCATCAATCCATGTCTTAACTACTTAGAGCCTCGCTCTATTTATACAATGCCATGGTCTACAGACCATGGGTAGATCTCTCAAACCAACACTACATTTACAAAAGTGAGGGCAGACAACCCTTTGACTCTATTACAATTTCGCGCTCCGCGCCCACAAATCGCGGAGTCTTTATAATGGACTTAGTCAAAACTTGGGCTTTAAGCCCCAAAACTTGCCTTGGGGGGATCCCATGCCCAACATTATCTCAAAGCAATGATTTCATCCAATGCATCATCAACCATAAAGGCATTGACCTTCCAGTCAGTACAAAGCTGAAAACACCTAGGCATGAAGTGCTCCTGCCATACCATTATATCTTGTGATGTATTACGGGATGTCACCACCCATGAAACTGGCACCCCACTTTGTTGCTCATCAAACACTGCGAGTGTGTACAATTGATACTGTCATATTAAAAAAATGAAGTTAATTTTAATTCATTAATCATATTGAATCATTATAACCAAAATGATTTTATAAAGGCAATCATTTGAAAAATACTCACCCCATATTTATTTGTATTGAATGTTGATTCCATGGCTATCAAGCTATTGTGGGATAACTTGACCATAGTTTCCAACATCCATTTTGTTTGTATTCTAGCTATAAAAGGGATCTCTCCTCCATTGGGTTTCTATTAGAAGAAGAAATTATTATGGTGTTTTTCATACCAGAGATTCACACTCATTTCATGTTTGCTATGCTGTTGGTAATTTTCTTTTGTCAGACGATTATAGTTGCTTACAATATCTTTTATGCCTAAGAACAAATCTATATCTCGAGTTGTGGCATCTATGTCAACATATTTCTTAATATGCATTTTACAAACAATGTCAACTGACACTCAAAGAAAAAAACAACTTTCTAAATACAAAATTATCTCGTTGGAAAGTCTTGGCTTCCTCTAAGGACCATCATCACCTATATCATGTTTTCCATGACAAGGCCATCCTTGCCCATCTTCATGGTCATACATGTTGTATGTTATTATTCCAGTGTCGGGATTGTTGGAATTCCTATGTCTAACTGTTAGAAACCCTTCATGTACTTTTCTGTTTATTACTACCTACTTGTTTTGATTAATTAACAAGTTATTTACCATGTAAATACTGAAAATAAATACAAGTGCATGCTCAACACATTACAGGTCATCAACTGAAGAAAACAAAACAAGCACACAAGTGACACCGTTGTTTTTGGACCAATGTCCTCAGAAAATCCCAATGCAAGAAAACCGGTGTAGCTAACTGAGGGTTTTAATTATTAATCAGTTTATGAATACAATCTGGGTGCCAAAACCGACTCACCCAACAAAGAATAATCTCAGCAATAGTACCTCTCTACTTGGAAGCAAATATTCTGACTGAAACCCTGGATAAACACTCCGACAGTTCCCAGCTCCAATTTTCCCCACTCAAAACCCCAGCATCTGCCTCTAGGGACTGCGTCAGCCCTTCTTGGCCCAACGTCAGCCCAATAACCCCTGCGTCAGCCTCTGGATGCACTGCATTAGCCTCTAGATCTTTTGTGTCACCCATGCTGGCTCTTTGAGGCACTACGCAGCTTCTAACTTCCTTTGCGTGGGCGCTAGCTGGCTCTACGTCCCTCTCTCCCGACTTTTGCACTGATTCTCCTGGTACCCTCTCTGCCTCTTTGCTTTTGTATTCACTGCAACTCTGATCACTCTTTCGACTCCTCAGCAAACCCTGCCCTACAAAATCGAAATCTTGATCAACTCGGTGTATTCTCCAAGTGACCCTCAAGCCTCATCTTATTCTTTTCTCATTGACAATTCAACGATCAAGATTGTCCCTAATCAATGGCTAAGATTAACTCTGGCTTGATCCATGAATTTTGGACCATTCTAACACAGTTTTATATTAATTCACATTAATATTTTATTTTCCCAAAATTTAGACTTAGGGAATCCATTAAAAATATTAATTATTTTAATATCTCCCAAACTATTTAGAATCTTCCCAAACCATTTCAAAGTATTGGAGATCTCATGTGCTTTAGCCTCTCCACCAATTTTGATGGCTAGAGAACATCCGATGCTACCCCAAATCAACACTCCCTCTTAGCAAGGACTATGCTCTAGAAATATTCCTCACTGAGCATCACCCTGATCATCCAGCATCGGTCCCTGTGCTCATGTTAGGCCTGCAACCCAAAATCCTTTGCACTGTTGCATCAGTTACTTCTACCCATGGTCTTGCCACTGCGACTGGTGCATCTGCATTGGAACCCCTCTCATCATGTTGCATTGTGCTGCCCACAGCACTGCCACTGCTAACTGCTACACTGCAACTCAGTTACTTAGAATTAAGTAACTTATCTCCCAACTCGAACATCTCTATCAGACTAGAGACACCCTCAATTTTGAAACTCCCTCTGTCGCTAATAAGTGCCCCTTCTTTGACTTCTGCACTGCTGCAACAACTCCATGCATCTCACACCATTGCACACCTCTCTATGCCATCCTGTACTAGTACAACACTCCCGTACCTCTCGAACTATTGCATCCTGCTAGCCTCGTGCTACACTATAGCTCCCTCTCTCACTTCATCTGCATCTGTCTCTACCGACATTCGCAAGTCCTGCTACTCCTCTTTGGGGCTCCCGTAGCAAGGTATAATCCAAGAGGTTGGGTACCTCGAGGATCTTGCCCCTCATCACCTGTAGTCTGTCTAACTATAGCTTGATGTCTCCCCACTTCCACTCAAGTGGCGTGTGAGCACTCATGGCATAATCATCATCTATCTCCAATTCCTTCTCTGCCCTTGCTAGCATAGCCTTTGTCTCAGAAGACTTTCCCTTGATTTTCTTCCTCAGACACTAGCTCACATAGTGACCTAGTTCCCCATAGTTGAAGCATTTGACCTTAGAGAGGTCCTTCTTCTTCTGTTTCTCCTTCTTTCCCTCATATGATAGGGCAACATCCTCCTCTTCCTCCTTCTTGAGTCTGATCCCCTTACCGTTGCTTCCCGCCTTAGCCTTCTGATCTCTTCTTGGCGAAGAGTCATCCACATTTCCTCCCAATCTGGAAGGGTCACCCTGCTTAGTATGCTCTGGACAAACACCTCCTAGTCTTCTGAGACTACGTTTAGGGCTGTTCTCACCACCAATTCTTGATCCGACATGGCTCCTATGGAAGTCATTTGATCCCATATCTCCTTCAATTGACTAGGTAAGGGGTCGATTTGTTCTCCCTTTTGCATCTAGTATGACTGCAGCTGATTTTATAGTAGCATCTTCCTCTGCACGGAAGTATGTTGATACAACTTATTTAGGCCCTGCCACATCTCATTTGTTGTATTCTTCTCGGTAATGTGTGGTACTACATGGTCCTTGACCCCATCAAGGATGATTCTCTTGGCCCTCACCATTGCATCCTCATACTTATCGTTATCTGCCGGGTCAACTGGGACCACTATTGTGTTCAAGGTGAATTGCTTGAGACATTTCCTGTCTAGAACGGATAAGATTCTGGCCTTCCAGAATTCAAAGTTTGAGGCTCCGTCTAGTCTATCCTGGTCTATTACCCCATTCACTATCATCTCGTTGCTCCTCTACTTCCCTCTTGGAAGTTCTCAGTGTGACTCCCTCTAAGCCTCAATTTCCATCCTGGAAATCCCTCTTCCAATGTCGAGATGCCCTCACTCCAATCCTTAGTGTAGCTGCATCATTGATCCAGATTTCTTGGCTAGAAATCCTCAACAGCAACTCCCTCCTCCTTGGTCTTGCCCTGTTAGGTACTATTCTAACTACAGTACCCCACCAGCTTTACTGTACAACTTACGCTGATCCAAACTTAAACAGGAACACAACAAATTACAAAGATAACCATATACACAAAGATGCAGTGGAAATAATACTTCATTTCATTAATGGAAAATACTGAAATATGCTTAC